>WAAB01021467.1:79332-100705 GCA_013389865.1 Piaya cayana
CATGTTTTAGAGATTGATGGGAATGGTTGGACTCAATGATCCAGTGGGTCTCTTCCAACCTGGTGATTCTATGATTCTATGATTCTATGATGGGGTGATTTTCCCACTCACCTCTCCCCCAGAGCTCAAGGTGCTGTGCTCACTCCCCACGCAGCAGTTCCCAGGGCACTTGGCAGGGCTCTGTCCTTCTCCAGCTGAGGATCTGCCGTCCCAGGATCCAGAGTGCCAGCTGTGAAAAGAAAAGGGAGGCAGAATAAAGCCCATTACTTCAGCCAGGGGATTTAGAAGGCATCGTTTGCTACCGGTTAGCTTTGGCTGCCATAATGATCCAGCTCCTGAGATTACCTGTCAAGCCTCCGTGAATTTTAAATAAAAGGTAAAAGGGTTTAACTCGAACACGACTCCGCTGTGCATACAGAAACAGCTCAGCCCCAGCTTCCCTACAGAGGCAGGTACGCTCCAGACCCCGGACCGACGCTGAGCACAGCTACAAATCAAGGGCCAGACATGATTGCAAACATATTCTTTGCTCTTGCCTTTCTTCTGCTACAAAGGAGACTGGAGGCACACATGGGCTTTGCTTACATCTCATTTCAAACCAAATATACACGCACAAATAACGCTGGCTGACAGCTCGCAGGCTTTCTGATCGCGCTGCGGAGGAAGACGCCTGATTAGCAGCACTTCTGCAGTGACAGCCCCGCTGGCGATGTGTAGGGTGATCCCTCTGGCCCCAGGCAGGAGGCAGCCAGGGCAAGGGGGATGGGGCTCCCCAGGGTCCCCCCAAGAGCTCTGCTGCCAATTCCCCATCCTCACAGCAGCCCCTGCCTGCATGAGCCTCAGCCACCCTTGCAAAAGGAGGATGAGGAGCAGCGCTGGTGCTTGGACAGTCTTCCCTTGGGGAGGGGAATTCAACCCTTCTCCCATCACAGATCCCACTGGAAAATGATGGGTCTGGTGAAAGGGCTGGAGCACAAGTCTGATGAGAGGCAGCTAAGGGAGCTGGGGCTGTTTAGCCCCGAGAAAAGGAGGCTGAGGGGAGACCACATCACTGTCTACAACTGCCTGAAAGGAGGTTATAGAGAGGTGGGGGCTGGTCTCTTCTCCCAAGTAACAAGTGATAGGATGAGAGAAAATGGCCTCAAGTTATGCCAGGGCAGGTTCAGATTAGATATTAGGAAGAATTCACTGAAAGAGTGATGAAACACTGACAGAAGCTGCCCAGGGAGGTGGTGGTGTCCTCATCACTGGAGGGGTTTAAAAGACAGGGAGATGAGGTGCTCAGTGATCTGGTTTAGTAGTAGACAGGTACAGATGGACTCGGTAATCTCACAACCAAATGATTTTATGAGTCTGTGACTGAGCAGTGACGATGCCTGCATTGCGAGCTCCAGCAAAGCAGGTTACGGAGCGCAGTGGAGATGGAGAACAGGACCTGCCAGCCCTGTGCTCCTCTCCGGAGCAACGCTCACCCCCGGCTGGAGAAGAACATTTGCATTTCCCTGTATTAATGTGGGCATCCAACTGGAAGATGTAGATGTCTTTTTAATGCACCTCCGTTTGAAGCCTGAATGCATAATCTCTTTATTACACGTATACTTTACACATAGACAGTCACATAGAAATCATGATTTACGCAGCTGCGTTATATATGCAGAGGTTCGGGATCCCGCTGCACAGTGGGCCACAATTTTGGTTTTCCATAGCTATTTATTTGCATAGCAGCGACTGCAGATGATTAATAGAGAGTGCTGCGGTCAGGCCAAGCTGAAATACAGCCCCGCTTCCAGAAGCCGCCGCGGCATTAATTATTAACTCCGTACAGGAGATTTGCCACTCTCACAGCACCAGACACTAAAATAGTTTCCTACATAAAAGAGCATTAAGTGAAAGCTTGGATAAAGCCGATCGCTCGGCAAAGTGACGTCTCGCTTTCAAGACCTATTGCTCGGCAGGAAAATTTACAATCCTTTAATTCCATTTACAAGGCGGCAACACAAAAGGGAGCTGGAGACGGAAGCTGGAAGCCGAGAGACTGAAGGGGAAGAATAAAATAAACAGGAGTCCAAGGGAGCCAGGATAGGCTCCCCCTCTGAAATTCAGCTGCTCATTAAATTCCAGCCAGGATTAACGGCAGGAAAGCACCGGGTAAAGATTTCGCCGTTGTACAATGGGAGGTATATTAAGTTATATAGGTTCCATCTTGTCCCCATTCAGGGCTAACCGTGTTGTATATATCCGAGCTGCTAAGCGTAATTTGCTTATAAATAATTGACTTCTTGGTGATTAAAATCTCTTGAGGGGCTCTCGGTTTATTCACAACAAGCCTCCTTGGCCTGCCGTGCAAATTAGGCTTTTCAAACCTGTCTCATCTCCAATAGCAATGTGATGAAGAGTGATTTTTTTTATCCCCTGTAATAACCTTCAACTAACCTTTAAACTGAAGTGAATAATTTAAATCTTATTTTCATATCAATGGGGGAGTCAAGCCAAGCAATTATCTTTTATCTGTATACTCTGTCGTCAGAGCAAGGCATAATAAAGTTTTCCCAAGTGGGCAGAGCGAAGCAGTGAGAGGAGGAGAGAGCGGGAGCACGATGGGATCTGAAGACATTAATGCGATGATGAATTATTCAGTAATGAGTACAAGATCTGCCATAAAGGATCCGCCGGCGCCCGGTGCACGCCACAAATTACCCAATGGTTGGTGCAATTTGTGCCGGTGCGGGTGCAGCCCTGCCCGGTGGGTGGCCGGCACCTCCCCGCTCCGGGGAATGCTGAACCCCACACCCTCAAGACGATGCTGGAACCCACACCCTCAAGGAGATGCTGGACCACGCACACCCCAGAGATGCTGGATCACGCACCCAACAGGGATGCGGGACTACGCAGCCCCCAGAGATGCTGGACCGCACACCCAACAGGGATGATGGACCATGCACCCCCATGAGGATGCCAGACCCTGCACCAAACAGGGATGCTGGACCATGCACACCCCTGGGGAAGCCGGACTGTGCTCCGTCCCCACGGATGTTGGACCATGCACCCCATGGAGATGATGGACTGGACACCCGTCCAGGGATGTTCGAGGGGAAAAAAAGTGGGAAAAGGAAACACACACACATCCCCTAAAGCCACGGGGGCTAAAATTCCCCCCCATACTCATTAAGATGCTGCCATCCGTGTTTCTCCCCGAGTCCCACCAGACCGTCCATGAGCCGTTTTTTTATTAATTCATAAACTATCGCCTCTGTGATTGAGGCCGGTGATTACGGGAGCAGCCAAATACGAGGGCTGGTGAAATATTGCATGCTTCCTACCCAGCCTCTGCGAGGAAAAACACAGCCGTCGCATGAAATATTAATCCCTTCCCTTGGCCGGGGGCAGAGAGGAGCAGGCCAGGCAGCCAGCGTCAGCGGAGCAGGGTTGGTGAACCGTGGCGAGTGGGATAAGCCAGGGCAAAAAGAAAATCGTTATTAAACTACTGCATTGAGTGTCCTTGCTAAATTGCCTGAAGACATCTTCGTCTTTTCAAGCTTAAAGGCGGCTTTAACCTGCAGGCGCTGCTGCAGCCACAATTACCCAGTTCTGCCCCAAAGCTTAAGGCCTTTGAATTCCCCTGATAAAGATGCTGGGTTCCTATCTCCAGCTGCATCTCTCCTTCCCACGGGAATTCATAGAATTCTGGAACGGCTTGGGTTGGAAGGGAAGTTAAAGGCCATCCAGTCCCACCCCCTGTCATGGGCAGGGACACCTCCCACTGGATCAGGTTGCTCCAAGCCCCATCCAACCTTGTCTTGAACCCATCCAGGGATGGGGCAGCCACCAGTGCTCTGGGCAACCTTTGCTAGTGCCTCCCCATCCTCATCCTGAGGAATTTCTTCCTAATGTTTAATATAAATCTTCCCCCTTCCAATTTAAAGCTGTGAATTGATTTTACGTCACAAAATCCAGCGGCAGCAACACGGACGCCCAGGATGGGGACCCTCCTACCTGACCCCATGCGTGAGCTTCACCCAGCGTATCGTCCCTGGCACCAGGCAAAAATCAACATTACAGCAGGGGCGCAGGCTGCAGGGATTTTCTTCTTTGATTTAGCCACCCGTAGCTAGCTGGGAAATCATAAACAACTTGGGAAAATCCCAGCAAGCGGGAGCCCAGGACCTAGGGTGAAAACCAGCAATGTAAGAGAGGGCTGGATTAGATGTCAGGGCAGCTCTGGCACTGAGCATTAAATATCTTCATGTAATCTTTCCACTTAAACCAATGATTAAACAGATTTAGCAGATGATTAAACAAATAAAGATTAATGAAACAAGCAAAGTAATCAAATCTTTATGGGGGAATAAACGCATGATTCAAAACAATATTAGGACAAATTGTCTAAAACTAATAGTGAATGTGTTGCTTTTGTCTAAACAGCATTTGTTATGTTCTCATTTAGCTGCAATCAAAATATTTGCTCAAACCAGGATGGATCTGAAAATCTAAAACACTATCGAGGCTTAAAAGAAAATAATTGACGTCCTGCAGTCCCTGCGCAGCCAGTGGGTTCCCAAGAGACCGGCACCCTAGGAGAGCTGGGCAGATGCAGCAGCAGCTTGGGATGGGGCAGCCAGACCACAGCCAAAGGGACCCCAGCGCAGGCTCCAGCTCCTGCCAATCCACCTTTCATTTATTTTAGGGGAACGCCAGGCTTTGCTTTCATATATAAGCAGCAGCAGTGGGTTTTCGAGCTGTAAGTCTTTTTCTTTCATCAATTTTGCATACAGAAAGCTTGTGTTAGCTCTGAATACTTTTGTTTTGAAAGCTGCTTAAATTTTTGAAATGAAAATAATGCAGGGTGGGACGGAGACTTCTCCAAGGGAACTGCCACAAGGCTGCAGCCCCCGAACACACATCGAATCATGGAATCATGGAATGATTTGGGTCGGAAGGGACCTCAAAGCCCATCCGCTTCCCACCCCCTAGCATGGGCAGGAACACCTCCCACTGGATCAGGGGCTCCAAGCCCCATCCAACCTGGCCTAGAACACCTCCAGGGATGGGGCAGCCACCACTGCTCTGGGCAACCTGGGCCAGGGCCTCCCCACCCTGACAGAATAACATTTCCCATCTCAATCTCCTCTTTTTCAGCTGAAAGCCATTTCCCTTGTCCTATTCCCGCACTCCCTGATCAAGAGTCACACACACCCCCAGCTTTCATAGAATCATAGAATCATAGAATCACCAGGTTGGAAGAGACCCACCGGATCATCGAGTCCAACCATTCCTATCAAACACCAAACCTGGAGCCTCTTTCAGGTGTTGGAAGCTGCTCTAAGATCTCCCCACAGCCTTTTCTCCTCCAGGCTGAACCACCCCAACTCTCTCAGCCTGTCCTGTCTCTCACAGCCATCACACATACTCCTGGCACAGGAAATGCTGCTGCTGCAACAACAGAGTTTATTATTATTGCTCTTAACTTGGAAAACAAATATTTCGCACTATTCCCAATGTTTCCCTTCTCATGCCTGACTTCAATGGAAGCAGCAAAACCACCCACCATGAATTAAGGGCCCATTATGAGGGCATGAGGCACAGCAGCGGGACCCGTGATCTCTTCAGGGCACTTCAGCATCCAGAGCAATGTAGCCAAGCAGAGTCAAGAAGGGACTCAACCCTTCCAGGCTCTAGGTGAGGTGGCCACTCACCACATGTAGGAGTCGTGCTGTCAGGCCAACAACTCCCAGGGGCTTTCAGCTGCTCCTGTGGCTCCCAAATGAGCCCACGGGTTTGAGCTCCACATCAGCTGGCGCTGAATGCCTGGCCCTGACTTTCCTGCTTCCTCCTAAAACTCGGACAGTATCACCATCGTGCTCTATGGGAAAGGCCACCAAAGAGCCCAAGTATCTCTTTTTTCCCATCTTCAGCAAAAATCAAAGTCAAGAGGAGCTCTGTTGAGTGGAGAGCTCTCACTTCACAACCAGACACGTCTTCTCCCTCGCATTCTGCCCCTCCATGAGGTTTCTGCTGCTGAGACACAAGCTCCTTCAGCAGCAAGCCAGCAGGGGAGGTATTAGAAAGCCACTTAGTGTTGATGTTGGACATGATGTTCAGTTCTTACAGATGGAGCAAAACCCCATGTCAATCAGCTACAAATATACACTAGAACTACAACCCTCTTGCAGAAGACACCAGCACAGGCGGCTGGACTTGAAGCTCGTGGCTGCTGGGCTGTGCCTTGGATGCTGGCAGCAGTCTTAGAATCATAGAATCACCAGGTTGGAAGAGACCCACCGGATCATCGAGTCCAACCATTCCCATCAAACACTAAACCATGTCCCTCAGCACCTCGTCCACTCATGCTTCAGTCTTGACCTTGCCAAGTCAGGAATGAAGAGCTGGAGCTGAAGGGGAGGATGAGACACTGGCAGAGCAGCTCACTCCAACATAACGCTGTGCATCCCACAGCCCATCCCGCTGTCCCCCAGGCCAGGATGAAGAAAGCCCAAAGCCACCTGCTTTGGGGCACAAGCATCATCTCCCATGGGACACTCCTGCGTCAATCACTCTGGTAGGACTGGGTGCTGGGCAGCATCATTATGAGGCGAAATAATGAGTCTGGCAATGGATATTCTCTCTGCAGCCCCAGCTGAACCCTCATTCCTCGAGCACCAGGGTGTCCCTGGAGCCCCTGCTGCACCCAGCTTTGGTTCAGATCCCAGACTGACCTTCACCTGTAGTTGATGCCTTCTCTGCTTCAGCACGAAGTGGAGATTTACATGCAGCAATTGCAGCAAGAGAATCCAGCGAGTCCATGACATGAATTCCAAGTCTCCCTCCTCCAAGGAAAGGCTGGAGCCAGCTCAGCATCCCTCCTCTCTCCACTCTCCCCCCACCCTCCCTTTTTTTTTTGAGACTCATTACTATATTGTGGATATTCTCCACTAAAGGGCATCTCTTTGAATGCATTTGCTTTTTTATTAATGTGTGCTAAGACAAGTCAAGCCTGATTATCATGAAGACAATTGCTGAATTCCCTCCTGGAGAAATCTCATCTAGACTGTGTAGGCGTTTTAATTTCAGAGACCCATTAATTGGCACAATTGCTTAAGCAGCTGCTTTCCGTGTCATTTTAGGACCACTTTATGAAAAACAGAGCTAAAAAAAAAAAAGAGGAAGAAAAAAAAAAAAAGTATGTGACAGGCCAGAGCTTTCTGCATGGTAACATAATTAATGCAAGGAGCTTCCTTTGAGCAGCAAAGCAACAAAAAGCTATCCTGCTACCAAAATACAGGCACCCTGCTCCGGCTGTGGATGGGGAACGCTCGTGCTAGGGAAAGTGCTAAGCACCTTGCTGGTGCTGCCACAAAGCCCTCGATATCTGAAAATTCAGATATCCTTGATTTCTGAAAAATAAAAGAATAAGTAAGAGGGGAAGGAAGCAGCCCAACACGTTTCCCATAGTGGGATGCAAAGCGAGGCGCTCCGAGCAGCCGCTCACCGACCCTGTGGATGCCCAGGGAAGCGGAGGGGGTCTGGGGGTACCTCTCTGTGGTGGTGGGGAGGGGATGGGCAGTGGGGGAGAGCACCCACAGCACACACAGGGAGGGGATGCGGAGACAGGACAAGAGGGAATGGCCTCAAACTGCGCCAGGGGAGGTTCAGGCTTGACATTAGGAAAAAATTCTTCATAGAAAGGGTCATTAGGCACTGGAACAGGCTGCCCAGGGAGGAGGTTGACTCACCTTCCCTGGAGGTGTTTAAGGTGCAGGTGGATGAGATACTGAGGGACATGGTTTAGAGATTGGTGGGAATGGTTGGACTCGATGATCCGGTGGGTCTCTTCCAACCTGGTGATTCTGTGATTCTGTGAGTCCAGAGGGCTCTGATCACCCCGAGCCAACTCGACAAGCAAACTCAGATGCTGACAACAATGCTCGCAGCAGCAAATCCATCTGCCCTCAGCCCCCCGCAGCCTCACAGTGCCCCACAGGGCAAGGCTGGCTTGGTATCTGGTGGCCAGGCAGGTGAGGGGCTTGAGATGGGGGAGAACTGGGCACAGCGCTGAGCAGCCGCAAGGATCTCGGTCTCCCTCAAGGTCCCTGTGGTCAGGTGCTGTCCTGTGTGCACCTCATGTGGTGTGGAACGCACGGCGGCACAAGTGCCAGCGTCACAGCTGGCACGGTCCCGCTTTCCATGGCAGAGCTGAGCTCCCAGAATTAGGTTAATTATTGAATTAATAAAGAACAAATCCTTCACTCCGGGAAAAGTGTCCAGACAGAGTTCTGTGCTAGTCTTTGCTACAGGCAAAAACATACATCCCCATTTATTAATAAATAAAGCCATATCAATGCCTTAAATTATCAGCGGAATATATTTGCTAACCCAAAGCAATACTAGGAACAATTACTTATTAATAAAGCAATAGCTAAATCTAATTACATCCCCATCAGATCCTGCAAGTAATAAAACCACAGTTGCCTTCCAGAGCCGAGGGACCTCCTGACCTCAAATCAAAGTTTAAACCATCCATCAGCTTCCAATACATTCACAGCACATCCAGCAATTACCATCACCTCCGCTCCGCTCCCCGGCAGGGGCAGGGGTCACCCCATGCGCTGCATGGCTGTAAGCTAGAACAGAGCCTTCCAAATCTCATTATCCTGTTAACCATACATTTATCTGACAAGATAAAAGAGACTAGGTGACCAAGCTATCATTAAAGATTAATAGAAAGTATAAAAAATTCAGCTGCAACCAGCATTACTGTTTAGTGCCTGTGATAGGCCTGACAGGATTATTAATCAGGCAGCCAAAAAGATTTAGGTCTTTGCTCTTGGTTGTTCGTTTTAAGTCTTTTGTCCCCACCCCAGCCGCAGAAGGCCCAGGTCAGGGAGGACGATGGCTAATTGGTTCTGCGGGGCTGGGATGGTAACGACTGCGACCAATTATAAAATCACCGGGCGTCGAGGTGACA
Source organism: Piaya cayana (assembly GCA_013389865.1). Taxonomy (NCBI): domain Eukaryota; kingdom Metazoa; phylum Chordata; class Aves; order Cuculiformes; family Coccyzidae; genus Piaya; species Piaya cayana. Next base: position 88,295 of record WAAB01021467.1, read on the forward strand.
CTGAGGCGAGGAACCTGCTGCAGCCGGGATGCTGGGGCTGTTTATCGCAGTGGCTCCACGCCAGGCTATTAATGAATTGTACAGATCAATGCCTGGATTAATTTTAATAGAGGGCTACAAGGATCACGCGAGTCCCAGGGTGATTTTTCCCCTCATTCTTAATTCCATTTAAGTGCAACATGAAAGATTCCCAGGTAACACCTACACAGGAAGAAACGAGACTTCCCTGTTTTTAAATCTTAAGTATTCTTTTTATTCTGCTTTGCTTTTTTCCTTTTGATCATAAATCAATGTCCTTCCGCCGCTTCCCCAGGAAGCGGGGCTGGCAGGCAGGCTGCGAGCGCTGCCCTCCATTTCTCCACCTGAGAGGAAGAAAAACCAATAAATTAAGAAAGGTGCTTTCTAAAACACTGTGTGGGAATGGGGTCCCAGGCAGCCCTGCTGCTGGTGGCCCTGTGGGCTTCCTCATCCCCCTTCTGTGCAGACCCCCAGCCCTCTCTGCTCTGATATTTTCGTACAATCAGAGACTCATGGAATGGTCTGAATTGGAAGGGAACTTAAAGCCCATCCAGTTCCAACCACCTGTCATGGGCAGGGACACCTCCCACTGGACCAGGTTGCTCAAAGCCTGCTGGGGCAGCCACTCAGGGAGAGAAGAGGGGAGGATGAGATGAGATCTTAGGAAGAAATGTTTTCCTGTGAGGGTGGGGAGTCCCTGGTCCAGGTTGCCCAGAGCAGTGGTGGCTGCCCCGTCCCTGGAGGGGTTCAAGGCCAGGTTGGATGTTCCTGGAGCACCATGATCCAGTGAGAGGGCAGGGAGGTGGACCTGGATGGGCTTTAAGGTCCCTTCCAACACAAACCATTCCATGAGTCTATGAGAAAGTGATGCAAATNGGAAAGGGTCATTAAGCATTGGAATATGCTGCCCAGGGAGGTGGTTGATTCGCCTTCCCTGGAGGTGTTTAAGTTATGAGTAGACGAGGTGCTGAGGGACATGGTTTAGTGTTTGGAGGGAATGGTTGGACTCGATGATCCGATGGGTCTCTTCCAACCCGGTGATTCTGTGATTCTGTGAAATCCCTGTCCAGGGGAGAACTGGGTTTTGTACTGTGAAAGAAGCCTATAGAGCTCCCTCGCCAGCTCCATCCTATCTCCCAGGGTATGTGCTCATAGGAGGTTATCTCAGGTCAGCGATCCAGCAGAGGCCAGCATGGAGCAGAGAAGTCAGGACACACACCACGAGCTGTTCTCTGTATCTTATAGAATCACAGAATGGTTTGAGTTGGAAGGGACTTTAAAGATCATCCAGTTCCAACCCCAATCTTACACCTATTCTTGCTACCGGAGGACGCGCAGTGGTTAAACACACTTCTAACCTGTCCCATTCCACCGAGTTCTCCGTCAAAAACAGTAAACAGGGATGAACGTAATTGAGAGAAAAGCCAAGCAGCGTGTCCTGCCACACTGCGATAGCGTTAGCAGTCACGTACCTCAGTCTGCGTGGTGTAAAATTAATAGATGCTTCAACACTTCACTGCTGCTATTCTGGGGGTGGTGTTTGGAGCCGATGCTCTGTCTTCTAATTGACAGATCAGGCTTGCGATCCAAGGAACATTAGTGTTGTCATCACATGAAGCTGTGGGTTTCTCTGGCTTATCTGCAGCGGGACGACTGTCGCCGTGCCATCACGAGTGTTTGCAGCATCCCCTCCAAGCACCCCTGCCCTCTGTGATGGCCCCACTCCCAGCAAGGGATGTTGGGGGGGTCCACACTCCCTCCTGGGCAGAAAGAAGTGGCTCATTGAACCAGAGGCTGGGGGGACCTCTTGTGTTAGACAGATCGTCTCCATCTCCTGCCACCAACCTTCCCTGACCCCAGCTTCCACCGCCAGCGCTGGAGCTCAGCTCCTTCAAGGAGCCTTGTTCTCACACCCGCACTGGAGCACACTGGGGCCAGGGTGGGGAGATTTTGCGGAGCTTTCCGACAGAACTGCTCCTGCAAACTCCACGTTGCTTCCTGCTTGCAAGAACAGGCCGTGCAGGCAAATGGGGAAGAGGGCTTTGATTTACATAAGCTTTTGCAATCAAAGCCGAACATGGTGGTGTTGCCCTTTGAGCCAGGATGCTAAAAAGCCTCTGAGAAGCCTGGTTTTGCATCCATCCAGGAATCGCTGTGTAGTCGCTGCAGAAACCAAGATAAATCAATTCCAGTTCTGCAGGACAGGTTTGGGAAGCTCAAGCTGGTTAATCCCCATCTGCAGGAAGGTAGAACTTGGCTTCATGCGTCTTTGAAGCTCACAAGAGCAAGATAAAAGAGAAATGCTAAAGCTTTGCAAAAGCCAGCAGAAGGGGGATGGCGGGGAAGCTGGCTGAGCGTTACGGCACAGCAGAGCTCGCTCACATCATCTGTGCCTCTGACAAACCTGGGATGAAGGGAAACCTCCAGCACGGTGCAAGTCCCCTGGGCTTCAGCAAGCGAAGCCGACAAGCGAGCAAAGACCAGTGAGGTCTCCTGGCTCTGAGGCCGCACGTCGGCTCTGTCACGTTTGCTCGACAGTTTGGGGCAAGAAATGACGAGTCTTTGAAATACCATTTCAGATTTGTAACGCGGTGAGCAGGCAGGCTGGGCTCATGCGAGCCTGAAAGCTGCAGCAAAGGGTCTTGCCTGGAAGAAGTAAAGCAAATACAGATTGATAGGAAGCTCGATTCATCTCAGAGGGGTCCCAGCCACAAGGAAATGGATCTACATTTCAAAAATTCCCAAGGTTTTGTGGTATCCCTACCCCGAGGGCCGCATCGACCCATTACACAGATGAAAACCAGGTGCAAAAAGCTGTCACGAGGTGAGCTCGGCCTCGCGGGTTTTCAGATGGAGGCTTTAATTTCAGGGACATCTAATTCTAAGTAAATACATATGACTCTTCCTTAAAATACTCCACCACATCCCATGGAGCCAGCTTCGCCGTTTATCCCGATCTGGATAGGAGCACAATGTTGCGGCTGCCGTTAATACATCAGTATTTACCAGCTGATCTCCCCCAACGTTGCTGTGGTGTTTGGAACGCTCTCTCCTCGGAGGCTTCATGGATCTGGCAGCAGCTCTTCATGTGGCAGTGACTGGGAGCGTTTGGAAGAAGAATCCACCCCTTTTCTAGGGAGGAAACATCCAAAATAGGTAGAAGATAAAGCCCATTAATTATTTACCTACATTAGCTCATGGAAAGCTTCTCTGGGAGCCTGCCGAGACCAGCGGGCTCCCATCTTTTATCTGTTTAGCAGGCTGAGATGGAAGAAGAAGCCGAGGGAAAAAAAAAAAAAGAGAGCTTAATGACGGTGTCTGTTGATCATCAACGCGAGAAAAATGAATTGCTTCCCTGAACCTGAAAAATATCAAACTGCATAAATAAATCTTTTTAAATTATTAATAAACGAATTTACATTTGCAGCCTGAGCATGAGAATTAATTTCATTTCTTATGCTAAACTGGCCAGTACGGCTGATGACTCCAACATTATAAGATGCAGAATTGAAGGGAAAATGAAGGTAAGGGGGGGGGGGGTGAGGAAAAAGATGAAAAGTGGAAATGATTGGTTCTAAAAAAAAAAGCCATTTTCCTGCAGCTGTAATGTAAAAGCAACAGGAAGAAAAAGGGTCTTTGAGTTGGAAGCTTTTTCAGGAATGATAGAATCATAGAATCATANATGGTCCCTCTCCGTCTCCAGTGTCAGTGCACACCCAACACATCTTCTCCATGGAGGACATCTAGGGCAGGATGTTCACACGCTCGCAGTTATTAAAAATCAAACCTAAGCAAAATCCTGGATTGAAGCATCCTTCCCCAAAAACGCAGCCATCCTCTCCACCCACTGCCACTCCCACGCCAAAGGGCCTCTGGCCGCATCCCCCACACCTGCCAATCAAAGCACTCGGGCGTAAAACCAGCACATCACCTGCCTGCTCCCAGGAAACTTAATTAGAAAGTGCAAATTTTAGGTAAAATATTGAATCACAGTGGCTTCAGGGCTGAAATCCTCTCTGGTTTTGCCCGTTGTGAGCACTTACACCAGAAACGACACCAAGAAGCACACAGTCAGTGCCTTGGTGACTCCCACAGATGGGAAACAGGGCAGAAATGCCAGGGTTTTGGTGCTCTTCTCCATCATCCTGGTGCTTGTCAGGTTGATGGGACAAGCTTGGACGGTGGTGGTTTGGTGGCACCCAGGCCAGGGCTTGGCTGCAGCAGCTCCTGGCAGCTCAGGGCACAGGAACCACATCAGCCCCTTCCGTACCACCACCCTGTGCAGCCAAACTGCCTCTCTCTTCACAGCTGAACAACCATAGAATCATAGAATCGTAAAATCACCAGGTTGGAAGAGACCCACCGGATCATCGAGTCCAACCATTCCCACCAATCTCTAACCCATGTCCCTCAGCATCTCGTCCACCCGTGCCTTAAACACCTCCAGGGAAGGCGAGTCAACCCCCTCCCTGGGCAGTCCGTTCCATTGCTTAATGACCCTTTCTGTGAAGAATATTTTCCTTATGTCAAGCCTGAACCTCCCCTGACAGAGCTTGAGGCCATTCCCTCTTGTCCTGTGCCCTGTCCCTTGGGAGAAGAGTCCAGCTCCCTCCTCTCCCCAACCTCCCTTCAGGAAGTTGTAGAGAGCAATCAGGTCTCATTTCTTTCCATCTTTCCTCACTGCCCATGTCCCTCAGACCCTCTTCACTCTCCCTCTGCCCTAGACCAGCTCCAAACCATTCAAATCCTCCCTGGGACGCAGGACCTGGAGTGCCTGAGCCCCAGGCCCTCTACCACACATCCTCCCCTGTGCTGGAAGGGGACACGGGCTCTGCTCCCTTCCAGCATCAAGACTGCAAACACACATCCCAGATAGCACAACCTTTATTTTATTTTTTTTCTGTTGTTTATCCCATTCTGCTGGGAACTGGCATTTGTGATAGATTGCATATAAAAAACCTCCCTCTAAACCAATCTTTCCCTCAGCTGCCCTTTCACTGGAGCCTGTCTGCAGTCTCCTCGCTGGGATGCATTGTTATTTCATGTGATGAGACATTCCAGAAAATGAAATAAAATAAAAATAGACCTTTGGAGGGGCTTTGTTTTGCTTTTTTCACAGCTCCCCCCCTGGTTTGACTCCTGCGAACACACTTGTCGAGTTGATTTGCTCACGCTGCCTCCTAAGCATGTCCTTGCACCGCAGACACTGCTCTTTTAAATTCAGCTTCTCAGAATTAGAAGAAAAACTTGGCAAAGCAACAATAGGGAAAGAAAAAAAATATGAATAATCTCAGAACAGAAGTTGCATTATGTGATGTGGTTGCCATGTGGTTAAGTCTGAGAGAGGATCATGCAAGCGCATTGTGGGAAAAATGATAACAGGCGAAACAATCCGGACAAACGCTGAGGGGTTTGTAATAAGAGGTTATAACGCAAACCTGGCAATCCCATGCTGTGGCCCGATGCCAAGTGAGCTGTGAGAATCCGCAGTAGCTGGGTGGGTGAGTCAGGACAGGGTTGAAGAGGGGTTGTGCGCTCTGCGTTGAGCAAACTGTTCCTTTGGCCACACGGCTTCACGATTTAGGGTCAGGGATGCACCACTGCTGGCAGCGCATTCGCCTTGGGTACGAGTCCTAAGCCTCAGCAGGGGGAAAGTCACCATATAAAGTCATGTTTTAGAGTACAAGAGAGACACAACATTAAACCTTGAGTTGTCAGAGGCATTGATGGCTCACAGAATCACAGAATCACCGGGTTGGAAGAGACCCATTGGATCATCGAGTCCAACCATTCCCATCAAACACTAAACCATGTCACTCAGGACCTCGTCTACTTGTGCCTTAAACACCCCCAGAGAAGGCAAATCAACCACCTCTCTGAGCAGCATATTCCAATGCCTAATGACCCTTTCTGTAAAAAACTTCCTCCTAATCTCTAGCCTAAATCTCCCCTGGAGGAGCTTGAGGCCATTCCCTCTCATCCTGTCCCCTGTCACTTGGGAGAAAAGCTCAGTTCCCTCCTCTCCACAATCTCCTTTCAGGTAGTTGCAGAGAGCAATGAGGTCTCCCCTCAGCCTCCTCTTCTCCACGATANCACCGTTTCTGATCCAAGCCAAGATGCCATTGGCCTTCTTGGCCACCTGGGCCACTGCTGTCTCATGTTCAGTCGCTGTCAACCACCACCCCCAGGTCCTTCTCCTCCTGGCAGCTCTCCAGACAGACTTCTCCCAGTCTGTATCTCTGCATAGGGTTGTTGTGCCCCAAGTGCAGGACCCGGCATTTGGCTGTGTTAAAACACGTGTTAAGGCTCCAGCACCTTCTAGCCAGCAGACAGCAGAGCCCTGACAGCCACCACCAACACCAACTGAAACGCACTTGTTCATGCTGATTGCAGCTGTCCTTTCCCTAAAAAGCCCGAGTGCACCCCAAAATCTCACTTTCCATCATCGAACGTTTCTCTTCCACAGGTCACCCACCTACTTCAGACATTTCCAGTGCACTCTGAAAGAGCAGCAATCAGCGAAAGCCCTGACACCCGTCCCCTGCCCCAGCCTGGCTCTCACCATGCCAGCCCCAGCCCTTCCACTGGGTTTGGTCCATACCAGAGGTCTCAACACCTCCACCACCATCACAAAGCCATTGGCCAACATATATGTTCATGACCAAGCTAGAGTTGTCTCCAAAACACCAACTCAGTGGGACCAGCTGTAGAGAAAAGCCAGATTTCAGATAAATTGAGATTCAGGTGGTTTAGGGAAGTACTTACAAACTATCAAACCCTACATTTTGTCCCCCGAGCTGTATAAACTGAGCTGGGGACCTGTTATCAGGGCAAAACCAACCTGTTTTCCTCCTACTTGTGTTGTTGTGGTATGAACATGTGAGTGGGAGGGAAGTCAGCACAGTCAGCTGAGCTACAGGAAATTCAGAAAGCGTGGGGAAAAGCAGGCACTAAAAAAAAAAAAGGTAGCTTCTGCAGAATTATATCAGCAATGTGAAACCTGCTCTTTTATTGCAACAGAATTACGCAGCTTGCTTTTGGCCCAGATGGTGTAACCCCCATCAGCTCAGCACAAGACAGAATGTGCCCTTTGGGGGCACAAGTCACTGGAGCTGTGATTCATAGAAACATAGAAACCTAGAATCACCAGGTTGGAAGAGACCCACCAGATCATCGAGTCAAACAATTCCTATCAAACACTAAAACATGTCCCTCAGCACCTCGTCCACCCGTCCCTTAAACACCTCCAGGGAAGGTGAATCAACCACCTCCCTGGGCAGCCTCTGCCAGTGCCCAGTGACCCTTCCCATGAATTTTTTTTCCTAATGTTCAGCCTAAACCTCCCCTGGTGGAGCTTGAGGCCATTCCCTCTCGTTCTGTCCCCTGTCACTTGGGAGAAGAGACCAGCTCCCTCCTCTCCTTTCAGGGAGTTGCAGAGAGCAATGAGGTCTCCCCTCAGCCTCCTCTTCTCCACGATAAACACCCCCAGCTCTCTCAGCCGTTCCTCATCAGGCCTGTTCTCCAGCCCCTTCCCCATCTTCATTGCTCTTCTCTGGACTCACTCCAGACCCTCAACATCCTTCTTGTGCTGAGGGGCCACAACTGAACACAGGATTCGAGGAGCGGCCTCACCAGTGCCGAGTCCAGAGGGAGAAAGAACCTCCCTGGACCTGCTGGCCACGCAGTGTCTGATCCAAGCCAAGATGCCATTGGCCTTCTTGGCAACCTGGGCCACTGCTGGCTCATGTTCAGTTGCTGTCAACCAACACCCCCAGGTCCCTCTCCTCCAGGCAGCTTTCCAGCCAGACTTCTAATCTGCTGCTGTACAGAGTTGTTGTGTCCCAACTTGCAGGTTGACCCAGTCAGGGCCTTGCCCGCAGAAATAGGTGAGCAAAAGCAGCGCGTGAGGTAAAGCAGGGCGGCAGCCAGTGCTGTGACACCCTTTGGTGCTTTGTCCCCAAGGCACAGAGGATTTGGGGTTCCCACTCCCAGCTAACACTGGCAGCTCTGGCCCCAGCTGAGCCCCCATGGGTGCAGCTCCAGGGTCCTGCGGCCAGGATGCCGCTGCTATCCTCCCACCATACCAGCTGGGGGCTGAGCAGCACCCTCCTAAATCTGCAACTCTACAGTAAATAAAACACTCCGTGAAGAGCTGGCAAAGCAGCCCGTGCGCTGGCGCCTTGCTTTGTCTCAGAGTAATTTAGCGGGCTTTAGTGAGAATTCGTTCACATTATATTGTGAATAGTGGCTTTTATGAGAGACAAGAGGTGATGAACTAGTTGGAGCAGAGGCAGCTGGCACAGATGCCACTGTGAATCACCATTCCCCATTCCCCCTGGTGCCAGGGCTGCCACAGGAGCACCCAAGGAAGACTGATGATGAGTGGAGATGGAGCACAGAATCATAGAATCATAGAATCACCAGGTTGGAAGAGACCCACCGGATCATTGAGTCCAACCATTCCCATCAATCACTAAACCATGTCCCTCAGTACCTCATCCACCCTCACCTTAACACCTCCAGGGAAGGTGGCTCAACACCCTCCCTGGGCAGCCTCTGCCAGTGCCAAATGACCCTTTCAGTGAAGAATTTTTTCCTTATGTTGAGCCTAAACCTCCCCTGGTGGAGCTTGAGGCCATTCCCTCTCCTCCTGTCCCCTGTCACTTGGGAGAAGAGCCCAGCTCCCTCCTCTCCACAACCTCCTCTCAGGTAGCTGGAGAGAGAGCAATGAGGTCTCCCCTCAGCCTCCTCTTCTCCAGGCTAAACACCCCCAGCTCTCTCAGCAGAAGGGAGGGAAACAGGAGGCTCAACTTCTACAGAGACAAACCCAACCTCTCAACCCCCTCGGGGTCAGAGGAAAGGGTTATTTAGCTGTAGCTGCAGGGCCAGCCATCCCACCATGTCCCCTGGCACTGCCACGATGCTTTCGGGGTGAAGGGCTGCAGGCTTGTAGCCTCCACCTGGAGCAGCCCTGGGCCCCCCCAGCACAGGGGGGACCCTGCCTGTGACAGGACAAGCTCAAAGTAGTGAGAAGGCTGGTGAGTATCGCTGCCACCAGAGCCATGGGGTCTGGGGACGCTGGTGGCACCGTGCCCGCTGCTCTCCTCCTGCTGAGGACACAGCGCCAGGACAGCTCTGCTGCAAGAGTGACCGAGTTCATACAATTAAAGACCAATGTGAGGTGGCGGGTTTCAAAACCCTAATTTGGCCTGATTAAAGCTTAATGATTCCAGCTTAATGATTAAAGAAGTGCCCCAATTTCCTCGTTCCAAGCAGCCCCTGTTGCCAGAGCTCAGGTGGAGCGGACGCGCGTGGGGCAGCAGCTCGTGGAGACAAGGCATAAACCCAGGATTCCGATGACTTGGGCGCAGAGAGGAGGCTTCATGCAAACAGTTAGTCAGCAAAAGGGAGAAATTAAAGTGCTTTAATGAGGATTTCAGGACGAATAACAACTCTCAAGCAGAAGAGAATTGCTGCGTGCGATAATTTGAAGGGCAGAAGAGCCCTAGTGAAGGTGATGTGCAGCCCCTGCTGTCCCCATCACCCCAGCCAGGGTCACCAGCTGAACATGTCCAGGCAGAAGCGTGAGGGGCCACGCAATGCAGGGAGATGCTCCAGCTCTTTCCAAAATGCACTTGAGCATCACGCAAGGCGGCCTCCCTGGAGAAGCAGAGGCAGAAAATAGACCTGCCCGTCTGCGCCCGAGCTCTGGACCCCATTAAATCGGCGATCAGCGGGGGGAGAGGGGGCGGCCTCAATTCACACAAGGTGCTCTCTTCATGAAAGCATCTTTTGATTATGTTATTGCAGCTATCAAAATATTGCAGAGTTCAGAGCATTCCTCAGGGATCCCCAAGCTCTTCAAAGACCAGAGGACCACGGCTGGGGAAAAAAGAAGCCTTTAATTATGTCAGCTTCCATGCCTTTTTCTGCAGTGGAGTTCCCTTTAAAAAGGGGGGTTTAATTAGAAGAAACACACATGGTTGCATTGTCTAAACATGGAAAGATAAAGATTTTTTTTTAATAATAGATTTGCAAGTTTGATTTAGTTTCTGCAGCATCATCCAGGAGAGCAGGTTGAGGGGCTCTGGAGCACAGAAACTGCTCTGTGTAAGTCAGAGCTGCACTCCCACCTCCATTCTGGGTGGAACCATCAAATCACGGAATGGTTTGGGTTAGAAGGGACCTCAAAGCCCATCCGGTTCCTCCCCCCTGCCACCGGCAGGGACACCCCCCACTGGATCAGGGTGTTCAAAGCCTCATCCAGCCTGGCCTTGAACACCCCTCCCTCACCCTGCTGGTTCCACTGCTTTGGACGCAGCCCAGGTTGAAGATGTGGTTGGTTTTCGGGGCTGCAAGCACACTTTGGAGCTCACATTGGGCTTCTCATCTGCCAGCACCCCAAGTCCTTCTCCTCAGGGCTGCTCCCAATCCTTTCCCTGCCCAGCCTGGATTTGTGCTCGGGTTTGCCCCAACCCCAGTGTTAAACCTTGCCCTTGGCCTTATTGAACTTCATGAGGTTCGCATGAACCCATCTCTCCAGCCTGTGCGGGTCTTTGATTTAAAGAAATCCTTTCCTCTAAACCCCAGCCCAGCTCTCACTATTCCCCATCGCTTTCACACCCTTCAGCAGTGTTTTCCTCCTTCCCAGCTACTTCAAACTATGCAAAACCACCAGGCAGGACGATAAGATTCTCAGCTACAAACCCCATCATTTTGTTCAGATGTTAATTTGAATTTAAATGTGGAGGCTCATTTTTACACTCAAACCTAAATAGCAAACAGCAGAGCCCTGTTTTGCACAGCAGAAAGCACGGGACAGCCCTACATTTTAAAGAACATATTGAGTATATTATTCTAATTAATTATCCTATCTAGCAAATTTAATTAATGGTCTAGCGTGTGGCACAGCCTGCTGAATAATGTATCTCTATCAGATCTGCAGCGCTTTTGGAAGCTTTGAGTACTAATAAAGAGTGTTTTGTTCAAGAACTCGCAGGGAAGGATTACAAATAATTGCCAAGAAGGGTGTGGGCCTCGTTTAAGTGACTACATATTTAAAATGACAAAGGAGAGCTTGAAAAAGAAAAAATATTAATCACAGGAAGAGGGACCAGCTTCGACCTAGTGATTGCTGCCCTTCCCACCCTGCTCCCAGCGCTCTGCAGGATGAGCGGGCTGGATGCTTGTGGCGCTGCTGGGGAGTGAGAAGGTTCTGTAAGTGCCTGAGGCTGCACGAATTGATGACATAAACTCAGATGTCCGGGTGTCTGTCCCAGTGTCCATCCCATCCCCAGCCCATGCGCCCGCAGCTGTTTGCTGTGAAACAACAAATCCCGATGCTGCTCTATTCAAGGCACGAGCAGGCAACACAACCCTCACTGCAATCACGCTAACGAGAGAGTCTGCGCCTTAATGCACGAGCTTTAGCATTACTTTTCAAATCCCCGCAGCACACGAGCAGAGCTGCAGGGGGAGAGCAGCAGGTTGTTGTCATTGTTTTCTAGCCTGGCAGTTTTAAATCCACCGACCCGGGAGGGCATCGCGGGGGCCCAAGCTGGGCAGCCCCACAGCACATCTACTGGTTGCTGTGGGGTAATCAGCAGTGGGAGCAGCCAGAGGCATGAGGAAAAGTAGCTCCAGAGGGATAGACATCGTATCTCACCACGTGAAACCTTTGCCTGGTATTTAATGGGAATGACAGCAGCAGTTTCTACATCACAGGAGTGACTCTAGTGTAGTTCACACTTCCAGGCACCACTTCGAGTGTTAATCAATCGTTCTGGAGAGGCTGGAGTTGCAGGAGCAATTTTCCTCTGCATGTGGGGACCTACCCATGACCAGGGCTCAGCTGCAGCAGCTCCTGGCAGCTCAGGGCACAGGAACCACATCAGCCCCTTCCATACTACCACCCTGTGCAGCCAAACTGCTTCTCTCTTCATAACTGAACAACCATAGAATCATAGAATGCTAGAATCACCAGGTTGGAAGAGACCCACCGCATCATCGAGTCCAACCATTCCCACCGATCTCTAAACCATGTCCCTCAGTGCTTCATCCACCTGCACCTTAAACACCTCTAGGGAAGGCGAGTCAACCACCCCCCTGGGCAGACAATTCCAAGATTTTGCCTGTGAGATCCCTCATGGATACCACTTTTCCAACCCGTAAGACAGCAACAGGCAGGAAACCTGCCCACAGTGGAAAAATACAAACCACGAACCAAAATCCACAAGGAAACTCCAAGAAAAGTTGCTTGCTGTAAGTAAAAGATTTCCTGCAACCATTTCCCCCATTCTTCCTCCTTTGAAGCTTTGATGTAGGTGGAGAATATTTTTACCTTTTCCTAAGTGTCAGGGTCTCCATGAAGAGTTTGAGCTTCACAGGGGACCA
>WAAB01021469.1:4120-32792 GCA_013389865.1 Piaya cayana
AGTTTCGTTGCTCTTCTCTGGACACTCTCCAGAGCCTCAATATCCTTCTTGTGGTGAGGGGCCCAGAACTGCACACAGTATTCAAGGAGCGGTCTCACCAGTGCCGAGTACAGAGGGAGAAGAACCTCCCTGGAAACACCACCATACTTTTACTTTAAAGTACATTTTCCACATGCAGCTCAAGAAGTGAGCCAAAACCACCTGCGACTGAGTTTGCTTTCTTTTAAGAGGCTATAAATTTGAGTCCAGTTAACATTAAGCCTCGCAATGAAATGAGAAATCACACCATTTCCACACAGTTCTACAAGCTATTATCTCCCCACCTCGTCCATTCTTGCTAATGCAAACCCTGAGCGGTGCCGCTGTGCTACAAATGGTCCCTGCTGATGGCTCATCTCTTATTGCAATCTGTAATTCAATAAGTACCAACAAAAAATGTCGGGCTGGTTCAGGAGTAGAGCTTGTTTAATGCTTTAATTGGTACTTATTTTAAACAGTTCATTAGAAAGGCAGCACTGTCTGCCTCATTTTACAGCCTATTTGCCCTGACAAGCAGAAGGGCAGCTACTCAGATCAAGCAAGGACACTAATTAACAAGCCCCAGGTCAGCTCTCTCTTTACAAGCACATTAGGTGCTACAGGAGGGTCACGGGGGAACAGAGGCAGCATACTGAACAGTTAAAAAGCTTTTTGTTTCCTTGTTCCACCTCTAGCAAGACAGCCCACAGATGGATTAGAGGCCAACACCTTCAGCATTTCAACAAAAGGAGTTGGAGAACAACATTGAGAAAGAGGCTCTGAAAGAGTCTTGCAGTACGGTTAATACAAGGTCACTTCCTTCCCATCAGGGCAGTCCAATAACAACAAGACCACGCTACATCAGGATGAAAAAATCATGATGGGATTGAGAGCCGTCCTGCAGAGAAGGACTCTGAGGTGCTGGTCAATGAGAAGCTCAACATGAGCCGGCAATGTGCACTCACAGCCCAGAAAGCCAACCATGTCCTGGGCTGAAGCAAAAGATGTGTGGCCAGCAAATCAAGGGAGGTGGTTCTACCCCTCTGTTCCTCTCTTCTCTTCTGAGACCTCATCTGGAGTATTGTGATCAGTTTTGGAACACTCAACATGAGGAGATGGAGCTGTTGGAACTGGTCTCAAGAAGGGTTATAAGGAGGATCTGAGGGCTGGAGCACCTCCCACACAAGGACAGGGTGAGAGAGTTGGGGTTGTTCAACCTGGAGAAGAGAAGACCCTGAGGAGGCCTTAGAGCAGTTTCCAGTACCTGACAGGATTACAATAAAGCTGGGGTGGGAGTGTTCACAAAGCTTGGAGTGACAGGATGAGGGGCAATGGGTATAAACTGGAGAGGGGCAGATTTAGACTAGACACAAGGAGGAATTTCTTCATTATGAGAGGTGAGGCACTGGAACAGGTTGCCCAGGGAAGCTGTGACTGCCCCATCCCTGGAGGCGTCCAAGGGCAGGTTGGATGGGTCTGAGGTGTCTCTGCCCATCAGAGGGTGGAACTGGATGATCTTTAAGGTCCCTTCCAATTCAAGCTATTCTACAATTATATGGAAACACTCAAGCACGGTCTCATTATTGCACCTCCCCACTGTAGAGCAAATTGATCTCTGGTATACACAGGCTAAGAGCAGTTTATACACGAATCAGCAAGTTCTACAGTGTTTTGCTAGGAAAAGCCTGGGATGAACCAGTGTCTGGGGTCAAGCACATAATCAATTCTTTATGTAGTGAATTAGTGCCTCCATTTTTTGGAAAGAATTCTTATTCCCAGGTCCAACATTCATTCATTTCAAAGACTCAACACCAAGTCAGACTGAAATCCCTAAACACAGCTGCTGCAACCTTACATCACTGACTCAAAAGGATGCTTGGATGTCCTTATCTTTGTTTCAGTCCACATACCCATCTGACACTACTCACTACCCTGTAAGGACAAAACTTGTATTAAGCAAAGATGATGTTTTCTTGGAAAAACCACAGCAACTTGCAAGACTTGCAGGTGTAAAATTCTAACTACACAGGAGAAAAGTTCAGGTACAACCTTGAAATTCTTAATTACTCAGTTCTCTGAAGTGTACAAAAGCACGATACTCTTGAAAAAAAAAAACCCACTCAATTTTCCTGCCACTGCTCAAAACTTAGGGCACATGGAAAGAGCACCTGAAGTTCCAAAACTCAGTTCACAAATAACGCATTTGCCTCTTACATTTCAACTCCTCCAGAAGCTTGTGCTGCAGCAGTATTTCTTCATTCCCTCAGGAGACTGTGTACCACACAGTTCCAGGTCTGTGGCCTTTAAAAGAAAAATAAGAGGTGTCTTCTCAAAGCTGTCTTGCCAGCACGATCATAGCTCTTCTGCTGCAACACCTCCGCGTTATTTTTAATGCCTGGAATTCAGAGAGCAAAATGAATCACTGAAGGCGACAGGTAGTCATCTTTGCAGATGGATTTTATAGATCATTCTGAGCTTATCGGGTAAAGTTTTTCATTATTTGTCTTGGTCACACAACAGCTGATGGGTGCTGCTAGTCATGTGCAGTCCCCTGGAGACTGGAATTTATCCAACGCTGCCACAAACAACCAGCAGCTTGATATCCTGAGAACTAGATGCTGTCAGCATGGTTGTTGGTGCTGTCAGCTGGGGAAGGGGTGTCCCCTGTCTTTGTTCCAGTACTCCTTCAGCCCTGTCACACTGACCACTGCCTTCTCCCACTACACGCAGATATGTCCCTCCGCACTTGTGCTTTTTACATTTTACCAAGTGCAACTGGAGCTCTTGCAAACCTCAGTAGAAAAAAGATAAACACATCCCATGCCACATGGTGCTGCATATAAAGGTAAAATAGGGTTGGATTTAATAATGAGGTTGGTGGGTGAAGCCTTAACAAAAAGGTCAGGTAGCTCTTGTGAGCCTAAATATGACTCAAGAACCAGAATTGTAGAATAGCTTGGGTTGGAAGGGACCTTGAAGATCATCCAGTTACAACACCCCTGCCACAGACAGGGACATTCACATCCCACTGGATCAAGCTTCCCAAGTCCCCATCCAACCTGGCCTTGAACATCCCCAGGGACGGGGCAGCGACAGCTTCCCTGGGCAACCTGGGTCAGTGCGTCACCACTCTCAACCTGAAGAAATTCCTCCTTACATTTAGTCTAAACCTGCCCCTCATCCTGCCACCACAAGCCTTCGTGAACAGCCCCTCTCCAGCTTTCCTGGAGCCCCTTCAAGGTACCAGAAGGTTGCCAGAAGATCTCCTCAGAGTCTTCTCTTCCCCAGGCTGAACAACCCCAACTGTCTCAGCCTCTCCTCACATCGGGGATGCTCCAGCCTACAGATCATCTTTGTAGCCCCCCCTCTATACCCCTTCCAACATGACTTACCTCTGCTGGTGCTGCTGCTCCTATTGGATGCACATAGAGCTTTTACGGAAAGAAAAATTCAATTACTACCTGTATCAAATGGGAATTTCTCCCTCAAAGGAGATCAACTTTGCCACTGGTAATCCCCAGTAGTCTCAAGAGTGGTCATTATCCAACAAGGTGTCCAATTATAAACATTCCCCTGCATAAATAATCATCTTTTTTTTACCTGAATGTTGAACGCCGCTGCTTTTAACATGCCACCCCTGAGCTGTTTTCCACGAGCAGAAGCAGCACTAGGCAGGATATCCATTCTGAACTATTAATATCAAGGCAGCAATAAATCCAACAATGTTTTAGCGCACTCAATTTACAAATGCAAAACAAGTGCTGAAACCTAGCCAATAAACTGCTGAGTGATTTGCCTTCCTGCTCACTGCAATTGGAGAAAATGAAGGTGCGTGTCAAAGGAAAGCAGCACCAGTTCTACATCACCGAATACAGGTATAAGCAGCCAGACAGCGCTGGAACTAAAAAAGAAGAGCAAGTCAAGACTGAACGGCACTAACGAGAAGGATTCCTCCTGGATTCTTTCCCATCTCTCTTCCCCCACCCTCCCAGAAGCCTGTTCACAAATACCAATGTCACTTTAATATCTTAACACTGGCATATTTCAAGCTCATAATGAAATGAGAGACAGCAGAACTTTAATCTCCTTGCACTTACTATAACATATCCACACATTAATTTCCTGTTTAATCAATTATAATACTTCTCACAAAAGCAAGTTTTCCAGCGAAACGTATTAAGCCCAACAGATTTCCCTAAACAGTTCAGTCAAGTCATATATTTGGCAAGTTTCGTTTTGAGAGACATGCTTGAAGAATGAAAGTGATGCTTCAAACTTAATTGGAAAACACATATACTATGTTGAGATTTAATACCAGTTATGAATGACAACAGCATTCAGGCATTTTCTGCTCTATACTCCCTTAAATAGCTTTTTACTCTCATTGCATTTATTTTGACAATTACAGTCTGAACATTGAGACAAGCTGTGCAAGACAATACATTTACATCGAGGAAAGGAGATGATGCCATTCATCAAGAGTATAACAGCGCTCTGGTCAGCAGCATCTCCAGGATATTCACACATTACTGGGTTACGGAGAAGGACACTACAAAAAACCCACAGAACTTAAAATACAACATTATTTCAAAGTCAGGACAGATTAGTTAAGCCCTGCATTCCTTTTATGCAGCCATGGCGTTTGCATGGGAGAATCATTTTTACAAATACAAAAAATGAAGAAAGTAAAGGGAAGCAACAAACACAAGATCACAAGATCAGGCAGGAACAGATCTAGGAAGTCAGAACCTCTGGTTTCCTCCTGTGCCCTTACTGCTTGATCTATTATTTTTCTCAAAAAAAAAAAAAAAAAAAAGAATATCATAACAGCTCTTGGGTACTTTCATTCTTTTAGCTATTAGAAGTTTACCTGAAGGTAGGACACTCAGTCTTCCCCCACTTCTGACAGTATAGAAGCTATGATGGTTCAGAAGCTTGCAGGATGCACTGCTACAAGCCAGCCAGAAACAAGAGAACTTAGCATAACACTAACAGCACTCGGGGAATCTGCTCTCTCCAGGTTTCCCTGGTATTCCGGAGACACTCTTAGCTCAGACACATGGAAGACCTTGGTGCAAGTCACTGTTTTAGGTGGTCATCTCCCAGCCTTCCCTGCATCTTAGGGGAAGACAGACTTCTGGACGTGAGAACTACAATCCTCAACAGGAAAAGCAATCACAGTAATTGGATGCTCCTCTAAAACCAGCCTTTTATCCCCACAGCCAAAGATCCTGCCTTATATTTAAGGCACAGGGCAAAGCTTCGCTGCAGGTTTCCATGAGAGTTTAAGAGAAAACTATTATCTACCCTCTGTAAATTCCCCATTTGCTATGCATGAGCCCACTATGCGACTGTCCCCATTTTACAGGGGTCCAGACCCCACATTCGTNTAGGTGGTCATCTCCCAGCCTTCCCTGCATCTTAGGGGAAGACAAGACAGGCTTCTGGACGTGAGAACTACAACCCTCCTATGCAACAGGAAAAGCAATCACAGTAATTGGATGCTCCTCTAAAACCAGCCTTTTATCCCCACAGCCAAAGATCCTGCCTTATATTTAAGGCACAGGGCAAAGCTTCGCTGCAGGTTTCCATGAGAGTTTAAGAGAAAACTATTATCTACCCTCTGTAAATTCCCCATTTGCTATGCATGAGCCCACTATGCGACTGTCCCCATTTTACAGGGGTCCAGACCCCACATTCGTATGCAGGGCAGATGAGGCTCAAGCTGAAAACAACTGAACATTGCAGAGCAAATACAGGGGACTAGGTTCAGCCCAGTCACGTTAATCCTGAAGCATTCCACACACTTCTCACTCTGATTTTACGAGGAATAGAGAACCCTTCTGAACTTCCAGAGGGCTGGGCTAAACCCCCACTTGTCTTCATTGCACAAGAATAAAAGGAGGACCAGTTTCAGACTCTTACTAATGATATCAAGCTGGAAGTAATTCCGAGCACAGTAGTTTTATTATTGCATACCACAACATGCATCTAAACACTATTTGCAAGTGATAAATTGGAAGATGCTACCTTATGAATAATGCAAATTTATCACAACAATGATGGGTTGGAAATAAATCCCGTGTTCAGTAAACACCTTCACGTCTTAAGAAGAAAGGAAAGAGATATATGGAGAGAAGATGCAGGAACAGCAACTCAGCTAGGCTGATGAACAGAGATCTCAACTTCACCGCAGTAACAACTGACAAAGAAATCTTACAACTCACTTAGGAGCCATTATTTAAGAGTCAGCCAAAGTCTGAATATTAGAGTTACGCCTACTATCAAAAAGCTATGTTCAAGCATTTCCAGGGTACCCGATGACATCATGTAAAGTAATGGTTGCATATGAAGAAATGCTTTGATGTGATGGTGGGGAGGCCCCGACTCAGTCTTCCCCCAAGCAGGGGTGTCTGCTCCATCCCTGGAGGGGTGCAAGGCCAGGTCGGATGGAGCTTGGAGCCCCTGATCCAATGGGAGGTGTCCCTGCCCATGGCACAGGGTGGAACTGGGTGGGCTTTAAGGTCCTTTCCAACCTAAATCATTCTATGAATACAAAGGGTGTAGAATATAGCCTTAAGGTATCTGGCATGACAGTTTTACCAAAGCCCAGGGGTGAAGCTGTGAATATTGCACATCCAGGCCTAATAACTGGCTTACCAGAACTACTAAAGAACACACTATAGTCCTTAGCTCATCATGAACTCCAAGACGAGACCCTTTGTAAAATGCTGTCCACATTGCCAGGAGTCTACCTATTTTTGGTAGGTTTTTTTATTATTCAGAAAGTTTAGGAATGCCTTCATCCACCAAACCCTTTAGGAGTGCTGTAAGCACCTAGAAAACATCACCAAACACTCGGTAGCGATAACATTTAGAGGATGTCCTGAAGAAACTGGTTTCAGAGAGTATAGGAGCAAGCCAGAATACAAATGACTTGCTTCTAAGCTAAAACTCCTCAGGACAAACTCTGGCTTGTAGGAGGTAAAAATACAATAACTGTATAATTAGAGGTTTCTAATTACTTGCTGTGGTTCTTCCAGACTTTGAGTGCTTCTCCTTGTATACACAGTAAATTGCATATATTTAAAACATTGCACATACCACAATGGAACCATGGAAAGCTTCAGTCCAAGAAGGATGCTTGTAATGGTTCCTTCTGTGCACTGCGCTTTCCTCCTCCACCTAGCACCTTTATTTCAGTTTTGTTGTAATTAATATTCATCCCATATGATAATTTCAGAAGCTCGTCTCCAATTAATAACATGCAGATTTATGCAGTTCGGTAGTTTGCATACTTAATTTTCCCCCCACAGTTTGCCTGCCTTACTATAATTCCTTGGCTGTTTACTTTGTTTTAATAATCTTGCAAAGTTAAAAAGGAACTCTCACTTGAACATTCATTATTAATTTTTCTTAAGTATCTCCAATTAATTCTCTGAATAGATTGGTACTTTATGACATTTGTTATTGATTGTTTGGAAGCAAACTTCCAATTACCAAAGGAGCAGAGTTTTCCCAACCTGAGTTTGAATGTTCTTCCACTGAGCAGTCTTAAATAGGCAGAATTGACTCAAAAGGAGCTTAGATCCATACACAGCTCTGCAAAAATGCTTTATGAAGAAACAGAGCTAAGTTTAGGCTACAGAGGTATTCTGGCTAAGAACAGAGGCTCATTAGAATTACCATTCTAGAGAGAATGCCTCGACCACCACCAGACAATCTCATCCCCCAAGGGGACAACATATTAGTTCTCACATCAGCCAGATTTCATCCTAAGGCAGATGTGTGTTATCAGCTGTCTGCCTCCCCCGAGCAGCCTTATCTCAAGAGGTTTGAGCCTGATAATGACTTCCTAACCATTTGAAAGTGTAAAAGAAGGAGTTGAGACCAAGAAGGGGTAGGACTCACAAGAGAAAAACCTGTGCAGGCGATTCTCGTAGAACGCAAGACAGTAAAGCCTTCAGAGGCAACCACACATGCCTCAATCTACCAATAAATAAATAAACCTGTTAACAAGCAAAGCCAGCTCTTCAGGTCTATTAACTGCAACTTGCACACCCAGTACAGGGCTCAGCATCACAGTTCAGCTCTGCTGCAGCAGCACCTACACAGAGCAGAGGCTGTTCCCACCCAGAACTCACCCACACAAGCGAGTGTCCCTACCTATCATGACATGCAGGGCAAAACCAGAACTGTTTTAACAAGAAGGCTTTTCCTTTCTTCTCTGTTTGCATCTAAGGCAAGAGGAGCTCAGAGACAAAACAGCTTAAGTCCCACAGGAGGCAAGAGAATCATTCCTCTAGTAATTCCATCTCCCCAAGGCCACGAATGCCTACAGAATAAGGTAGGCATTCCACACCAGAATGCAGAATCAGAAGCTCAAAAGCAAAACCACCACATGCCATCAGCCCCTCACATGAAGTCTAAGCATCTCTGTTGGCTCAATTTATTCTCATGGACACCAGTGATGTGCAACAAGGATTTAGGGCGTGTGAAGCCCATTGCATTAGAGCACCCTAAAGCCTCTTTTTTGAAATACCTTTATTTGGGCCCATTCCCATCTCTCCTGATTTATCAATGCATTCTCACTCATTAGAACACAAGAGTAAAATGAAATACAGTTGTTTTCATTCAGCTGCCTACGTCAGTCAATAGCTAAAAGCTGCAAGGTTCTCTGCCTTCTGTGGTTTCCTCTCCCTTCTGTTGCAGACCACGTCAGGAAACATTTGACTTCCAAAAGCATCCTTTACCTAGGGAGCTGTATGATTGACACTGGCAGAAAGGAAAGAAAATGCAAATGGAAAAGAAGATGCAAGCGTAGGAACCTGCTCAATCTAACTGAGAAATAACTCATTTAGCAGAAATCGTTTAGAGAAATAAATGCTGTCAGAGCCAGAAGTCACACAGTAAATAAGCCTTACCCCATTTAAACATGTAGCTGCTTAAAAACATTCTTCACAGTAATGTGCTGTTTAAGCCCTCAGGAAAATTGCCAAGAGGTGTCAAAATAGTAAAAAGTAGTCTGAAAATAAAATTGCATGTAAATAAATCCCCCTCAGCTCTACCAAACATCTCTGGCTCACTAACCCCAAAGCTGTGCCGTATTCAAGAGAATGCAACTTTCCGACTCCGTGCAACTTTAGTTTCCTCCTTTTCCATGCTGGAACAAGCCACCAACATCGTCAGGCTGTTCTGTGCCCTCAGCTCAAAATTCCATCCTCAGTCTTGTGACATTTGCTGTCCTGGTAACTTTGCATTCAGTGCTTCAAATACTCAGAAAGGAGAACTGATGTGTATATGGGGGTCTGTATTTCACTGTTATTTGCTTAAATGTAAGTAACATCCTTAAATATCCCCTTGAATAGTCTCATTTCTGGTCACTTCATTGGAAACGTTGAGGTTAAACAAGAAAATTTAAACTCCACTAGGAAAACAGGAGAGTGATTGTTTAACAGGGATCTAACAGACACCTGCCAAAAATCACAATTAGTATTTAGCAAGGTAAACAGGGAATTTGATTCCACAGTAAGCAAGCTTGGATGTAGCTCATTAAGACATCAAGCAGGTGACTAAAATACAAGGAGAAACAAATGTCTTTTACTTCACAGCATACGCAGTTACTGGTACTTACGACAAACTACAAAATTTATGAAATAACACTGCGAAAGCCAGAAAATAAGTGGTTTCAGAAGAGGTTTCAGCAGACTGGTGAAAGATGATAGAATCTAGAAGAGGACAAACCACATTTGAAGCTCAAAAATGCTGCCACTGAAGGCAGCTTAGATCACCTCTTTGGGTAAAATGAAAATATTTTGCATTAAAGCTGATTGTTTTCATATCTTGTGGCTACAACCAATTAGACAATTGAGGCAGCTCTGTGCCTTACGGCCCATCTCATGCATTGTACTGGGCCCTGTCCTACAGTAAATCTACAGCCAGCTCTTGGCAACAAAAGCAAGTCTCACAAATGCTGCTAGACATGATTATTTTAACAGATTTACCTCACAATTAGAGGTGGACACCAATGGCCACCAAGCTTTTGCCAGCATGCAGTGCTCCCACACGCTCCTTGTACTACAAAACTCCCGATGGAGCCAGATAATTCCCTGCATTTAAAATAAAGATGACATCATAGCTCTTAGGGTCTTTAATAATCACTTTTCTCAAGCACCGAGAAACCCATCGTAGCCAAGAAGAGTAAAATTTAGTTACCCAATCACAAAAGAACAGATGAGTATGCCCACCTTGCCTGTTTCCCTCAAGGCACAGATTTCCCTTCTCTAGTGTGAGCAATAACAAGCAGTAATTAGTGCAATACTAACATTCATCTCTTCAAAAACACTCTATTGCACTGTACTTTCAAAGCAAGCGATATCAATACTGAACAAAGCTGCCAGCTCCTCATCACACACAGGGACCATACAAGATCTCTTAAGCTAGAGAGACTTAAATCAAATCAGTAACTTCAATGGAAGATTTAAAGCGTTCTTACTACAAAAAGTTGTATTGGCAGTAGAGTGGGCTTATGTCTGCGTTTCAGCAGTGCCTTAGGAAAGGAGAGCATTTCCTGACATTTCAGTCAATCTTTACTGCTTTCTGGTCGTAAGGCTGCCAACTCTACAGAAATGGTTTTTTTCCTGCCTAGAACCCAGCATTGACATAACAGTGACTTTTGCAGCTATCACCACTGCTGGCTACACTAGGCATAGCTAAAACTGAGGTAGCTCACAGTTTAAGTTCTGGAAGCTTTCAGTTCAGTTCTTGAGCTGGTTTAAGTTCTGGAAAGAAAGGACTGCATCACTTTACTGTTAAATCACATATGCAGAAGCTACCTTTACAGCCGTATGTCCCAAAGCACTTTTAAAACTAAGTGCTAGCTTCTTTAGTCCTCTACCTCTTCCTTAAAATAGTTTCTAACCAGGTAATGGAGAACCTGCAGGGTTATTCTTTTAGTTTGTGAATCTTTCTACTCTGCACTTCAGATGCATTTGACTACATGGTCATAGCTTTGCAGGGTTGTTTAAAATGTTGGTGTTTTTGTTCACCTTAAGTGTTAACCATAAGCTGGGCTCTTCTCCCAAGTGACAGCGAACAGGACAAGAGGGAATGGCCTCAAGATCCACCAGGGGAGGTTCAGGCTGGACATTAGGAAAAAAATTTTCACAGAAAGGGTCATTGGGCACTGAAACAAGCTGTCCACGGAGGGGGTTGAGTCACCTTCCCTGGAGGGGTTTAAGGCACAGGTGGACGAGGTGCTGAGGGACATGGTTTAGTGTTTGATAGGAATGGTTGAACTCAATGATCCGATGGGTCTCTTCCAACCCGGTGACCCTATGGTTATAAACATGTTGAATTTCCTACAAATGTTGGAACACATCTGCTTTGGAGATGTACATTGGATCCACAACATCCTCTTTTGCATAGACAGAGCACCATTCTCCAGTGCTGGACAGTAACAGCCACACAACAGGCTAACAAGCACGAAAACACATTTCCCAGCTCCTTACCTTCCATTTTCTTTCTGTAATGCCATTTTTTCACTACTGAATCATGGAATATTACTTGAGAATCTCACCTGACAAGATTTTAGCTGATGCTTCCAAATGCCTTTGATATCCCCAGATGAAATGAGAATACTAAACATTACTCATTAAGCATAAATGTGTGCCGTAAGAGAAAAAGTGCAAACCAAGCTGTCAGCTAAGTAACTCCTGTGGGCTCAACAGCTGCGGTTAGGAGAGATTCCCAAGAGCAAGAGAGCAACTGCTTCTTCTATATTCCTCATACGTCCACCCCTCCCTCTCCTTATCCCACGTGAGGCTAATGGTATCCAAAGGCAGCAGGGAAGTGTTATTAAATATTAAATCACTTCAGTTTGTTTCAGCCAGAGCTGAGGAATCTGAGCACCCCAAGGGTGAGCTGAGGAAGGTTCCTCTGGAGTACACTCCAGCAGAACAGTCCTGGCAGCAGTCACTCCTTGTTGCGCTGGGATTTGGGTTTCACCACCAGGTTGCTTTGCAACCAGCCTATAAAATACTGAAGTACTTTTTTTCCCAGATATTGAATTTCAGCATATCAAGTTAGAAGTGTTTATGGGACTTATTCCATGAAGTCCGAAGTTCCCCTCAAGGGGCTCTCTTGGCCTCTACAAGAGCGCTGCTCCATGCATACCCTTCCAAAACCTGTTTTGTACTATGCATCTATGCAGAGTTATTTTCTATTTCTCATCAATATTCAGCCTATAAACACTGCCGAAGTAAAGCTGCACATACGGCGCAACAACATTGTAAACAAGCTTCACACCCTCAAAACACTGAGCACAAGATATTATGCATTTTATTTCATAAGGAAATCAACCAGAATACGAGCTCTTTATCTCTTGATTGCTGAGAGCTATTCCCACAAAAAGTCTTGAAAAATACTTCAAGCCCTACTTAATAATCAGTCTCCCAGCACCGAAATCTGACTTGAGAGATTAAGGAGGCAAGTTGCATCCCCAAGAGCTGGAATATTCAGTCAAAAAAGAATATATCAGCTCCAATGCTGAGTCCCATCAGTCCTTCATGGTGACAGAGCAGTTTCTGGAGTTACACCTAAGGTATTTGAGTAACTACACTCAGGCCACAGGCAGGCTGGAGTGGGTTTGTGCTTGTGGATTGTATGTGAATATTAGGAGTCCAGCCTCACACAAGAAATTAAGTTTAAGACCCACCAAGCAATGGTCAGCCAGCAATACTTAAAGAAATGAGAAGAACACACTAGAACAAAGTAAACTGCAGAGTACTTCAACAGCCTCTGTCATAACAGAGCTATACACCACCATGGACATAGTAGTTGAAGAACTAGTTGGAGGCACTAAATTTCCCATTACATCATTTACAACTGAGCCTACCCAAACCTAGCAGCATACGTGCACGCTGAATTCTCAAAAATCCAATAAACACATTCCACTGGGAATTACATACATTCTTCATAGCTCTTCCAGCCAGGCTTTAGCTGGTTGCTCAGGATAAGGCAAGAGATTAAGACATTAGAGCCACACAGTTCAACTTTCACCACTGTTCTCCAGAATCAGCTCCTAGACACCTATAAGTTCACAGTAAGAAGTGAAATCAAGCTTGTCTCCTCAAATAAGTACTTAATCTTTTTCCCATAACTAATAACATCAATATGACTTCTTTTAAATGAAAGTTAAACTTGGAATTATTTTCAAATTAAAAACTACATACTTGTTTTGAGCTAGAGTTCAAAGGATACTTCAGAAGTGTTTAGCATATTAAAAAAATGCGATTAACATATCAGACTACTACATCATGCCAGTTTTTCCAATGGCTGCAGGGATGTGTCCGCAGTAAAACTTAACTACGTGTAACAAGTTGTTCTGCCAGCCTCCCTTATCCACAAGCACTCACTGTACGCATTCCACAGGTACCTCTCCCTACCAGGAGAGAAGTTATAACTGAAAGTTTCCTGAAGTGCATACGTAGCAGCTTTCATTGAGAAAAAAAGGAGAGTTACCCAGCGTCAAATGCAGTCATTTCACTCCTCGCAGCTGTACACGGCATTATTTGCTGACATGTAATGGACACGATCCAAATGACTTCTCCTCACCTCTTCAGATACAATCAGTTATCATTTCTTAAAGTAATAAATCTGCCAGGCTGGAAAACCCCAAAAGAAACCGATAGAATCAACTTCTTGACTTTCAGTTAACCTCCCTCTCTTCCTTCAAGAGCTTGAACTTCCACAATACTCCACAGACGCTCTCAAATAAATTCATGCAAATATAAAGATAGACAGTTTTGCCACAGAAGAGCACATCTGCTGCTTAACAGTGATGGTTTTGCCCTGTGCAGTTTAAGCAAATGCGTTTACAGCAAAGACTGCATCACCTCTACCCTTACAAAGGATGAACATTGCTGCAACTCAGAGATGCTTTCACCTTCTGTCCTTTAGCATTGATTCCATTCAGAACCACACAAGGTCTGTCAAGGAGACTCTCTCATCTCCTAGCCTCATTCTGGAAATTCCCAGCAACACCAGTTTATATCCAACCTGTTCCAAAGGCACCTTCCAAAAAAACCATGCCATACAGCAACAGGGGCACAAAGTTCTCTGAATGGACATGCAAGGTTCAAGAGCTAGAGTAAACAGACAAAAAGGGAGGCTTAAAACTCCTTTGCTCAGACCAGAGTAGCTACCTACCATAATCGGTTAAGTGAACTGACTAGAAAACCAGGTAGAAGTGCATCACTAGTAATGTTTCCTTTGATACAACTGCTGCTGGTTACCAGTGTGACTAAAGGGATATAGTTCACTCATTTCAAGTTGGTTAAATTCATCACACCAATCACATGCTTTGAGTGAGTTGAATCCCCACTGGAGATGCTCACGCTACAGTACGGAATGAGGACTTCAGGCAAGCTCTCTCTTGTTGTACAGGCTCTGTTGTCTCTCACACTGGTTGCTTCGACCTCTGAAAGGCCTTCCTCCACAGATCATCAGTTCTCACCCTATTTCTAGGGCACACAAAGCATGTTCAGTTGATAGAGTCATTATACAAGTCTGCAGACTCATGCATTTGCTGTAGCACACCACAACCAGACCTTCATGGTAACAAAACCCAAATCTTTGTTCCACAAAGTCACCTGCTTGTGGGATAAACCAAAGAAAGATCTCCATCATCACCAAGTCTGAAACACAGCAGAGCTGTCCTAACCCTGCTCAAGAGGACAAAATCGCATGCTGGTTGTTGTGGAACACGGCAGTAGATCCAGTACGCACACAGGTTCATGGGACATCTACACAAAGTCAATAAGATACCACAGCCTGTAGCTTTTATGACCAACTTCACTTCTAGAATAACCCAATAGATTGTCAGACACATAAGATTAATATCTACAAAGATACAGAGCAATCCCAATGAATCAATAGAAGTTCTGACAGAGACCTACATGCTGAATTAAGCAGAGCTGACAAGCGGGTTGTAAGCACACCGTGTTTAACGATCAGATGAGAGTTCGCGTCTAATAAGATTACTCCCTTTTTAGCAGGTTTCTATGCGCAGCAGAAAGATAATCCTGCACAATCAACCATCACACACATGTAAAGTCAAGAAGCAGCTTCTCATTAATGGAAATTCTATAGACACAGTCAAGCAGCTGAAGCAAATGTGCTTGACTTCAAGTTTAATCAGAGAAGACTTGCTCAAAGCCTTCAAAGCACAGGCTTCCATCACCTGATTAATTACTCCATCGCATTATAAGCCTGTTTTCCATGTAGTTCTGTCACTCAAAGGTGAACACAACATTTTTGGCCGCATCCAAGACACCAGAACTTGGAGTTTATGGTCCTCTACAAGTTACAGTGGCTTGAGCACAGGGCACTTGTTCCTGTATAGTCTATATTTGTTCAAGACTATCTGGTTCAAATCCAGCATGGACACAAATGATATCTGGCCTGACAGAAGCATTCCAAACCATACACAGGAACAACACATCCCTGATAATGCACCCCGAATATACCACACATACTGCTGACAGTCTAAGCGATGCCACGGAAGATGTCTAAAGAGGGAATTTTGCTTAACAGATTCTAACATTCTCAAGCACTCATAGTTTATTTGATATCACAGAGAAAAAAAGTTAAGTGGATTGCATCTACTTGTCCAAGAACAGAGCAACTGACTTGCTTTCTAAATGCTATTTAAGTTAATGCTCATCCCTGTTCTAGAGTTTTTCCACTAACAAGAACACCCTTTGAAAGTAGTAAAGCTGCTCAATTCAACCAGTAGCCCGGTAAAATAGATTGTAGCAGAATAGAGCTGGCCTGGGAAAAAAAAAACTAAGCAGCAGGACAGTTGGAACATTTTCTCCTATACTTTCTGCTGCTGACTAAACCTTAATTTAGTGTCAGTATTGCTTTCTCACTCATCTTTTCCCTTTTTCTAAGTGTGTTTAATCTGCTGTAAAATTGTTTTCACGGCTGCAGTGAATGTTATTGCAACTGTTTTACAATGTGCATTATCTGCACTGTGTAAAGGCTTTTTGCCTTCTGTATGCAAATCGCTATCTCGCCTGTTGTCATTCAAGGCGCACGCCCTCACGCAGCTACACCGAGCTCCATTTCACATCACCAAAGGACACAAATGCCATTTCCCGCAGAAAAAGCTCATAATTTCTGACAAATCCCTACAGAACTGGAGTTTGCTCTTGGAATGGCCTCAAGGTCCACCAGGGGAGATTTAGGCTAGAGATTAGGAGGAAGTTTTTTTACAGAAAGGGTCATTAGGCATTGGAATATGCTGCCCAGGGAGGTGGTTGATTCGCCTTCCCTGGAGGGGTTTAAGGCACAAGTAGATGAAGTCCTAAGGGACATGGTTTAGTGTTTTGTGGGAGTGGTTGGACTCGATGATCCGATGGGTCTCTTCCAACCCGGTGATTCTGTGATTATGTGAATTCAGCTGGAACTTGGCGAGAACACTGGAGTTCAGGTAACTTTGTCTTGATCTGTAACCAGTGCATCATAGGAAACAAAGTTTAGACAAAGATGGTCAGTCCCTGATCTGACAAGGCAAACAAAGAACATCACTACAGAACAGACACCCATCCCGTGGAGAAAAAATAAAGTCTTGGCTTAGGACAATCTGGTTATATGTTACATCAGGACAATAAAAAAAAACAAAAACCTCACTTCCTAACTTGCAGGACCCAAAGAAATGGCAGGAAGGTGCACCACAGGAGGGTTAAGTTGGACATTAGAAGTCTCTCGTCCCAAGAGAGTGGTGGAGCCCTGGAACAGCTTCAAGGGAACCTCTCACAGCACCAAGCCCGACAATATTCCAGAAGCCTTTGGCCAATACCCTCAGCCTCATGGTGTGAATCTTGGGGTGTCCTGTGCAGGGACAGGAGCTGGACTCAATGACCCTTGCAGGTCCCTTCCAACTCAGGATATTGTATACACTTGTAACATTAAAAAGCCTCAAGTGATTCAGGGCCAATCAGTATTTTCATACCAAGTCAGCAAATCAAGGCAAGATGCTGGAACCATTTTTCTCAAGATCCCCAAACAAATCAGTATCAATGAATCAGATGGGTTGGCACTCCTGAACCTCTCACACCAAGGCCTCACTTCTAATCTGTATCTACTTAAGTTTTACCAAACTGTTTACGCATGCAAATCAGCTTCACAGATGATGAGTTTATAGCCTTTTCATAGTTCTATGTATATAGCCAGGGTGCCGCAATGAGAACTGTAGACTTGCCTTTTAGTCCAACATTTTTCTATTACTAAGCTGAAGCAGGACTTGAAACTTTAAATACTGGTCACCAGCCAAAGGGCCAAGCAGCCAACTTCCCCAAAAATAAAGCGTGCACACACACTCCCTAGGGAGTCTCCTAGCTGGAGAAACAAGCAGCTCATCCTCCTCAAGATCACTTCTGAGGTGCCAACTGGGCCTCCTGCCACCAGCCAGTTGATTAGGACATTAAATGATAGCAGCTCCCTTGTTGCCCTTGCCTGGCAAGAGTCTCAGCTTCCTAACTCCTCATTTGTTTAGGTCTCCAACTTTGTGGTCAGTAGCAACTGCTTAAGGAGCAGCTGGAGGAGCAAGATACCTGAATTCTTACACTGAAACATATAATAACATCATAGCACAGAGGTGGCACGACAGCTTAAGACACGAGCTTATAGGAGAGCCCGAGATGCTCACTCTCTGCACTGCAACCTGCAAAAAAGGTTTTTTTTATTTCCTGCAGATATTTATGTGCAGCTTTCTCATGCAGCGCAGCAACTCGTTTACCAATGTGTCTTTAGGATCTACTACATTTTCAGCTTGCCAATTTACCACAAGCAAGTAATCACGGCTTCGGAGACGGCCCAGAAAAGCCTATTCCTCAATCTGTCAATGCAAGGTCACATGATTAACCAGGAAAATCTATACAAAAAGGAGGAGAAAATCCTACATACCCAATCCTCAGTCACTTAATCACAACTGCTCCTGCTATCCGCATCCGAAGCAATATTGCCATGGCAACCACAATACCTTCAGCTCAGCTGACAGGAGGCACAAAAGGAGATGCTTGTCTCCACTCTGTTAGCTGGGTAATTGGTCCTGCTGTGCAGGGTCAGTTTTAAGAAAGATGACAGCAGGTAGAGTCTGTCTGGTTAGATACCAGGGCCACCTTATCCTTGGAATGGATCTCTTGGATTTATTAAACACTTACGAGTTTAGTGAGCTGTGAAAATCTGATTCACCACCGCTGCTGTCTGCTGACTAGAAGCTTCCTCCTGTGCTTCATCAACTTTTCATTATCTTTCTGTGTTCTTTGAGGGAGGGAAGCTTCAGGGATTTAAGATGCTGCAGTTTTCAGACTGTGGGATCCTTCCAGATCAGCCACCCTGTCTGGCAGCAACCTTTTCAAGAGCAGAAGCATGTCAGCTGTGACTGGTTATTAAACTGAGCTCTTCAGGCAGTGCACAGGACAGACCAAGCCTCACCACCAGTTATGGTGCTTGTCCTTTCGTCTGTCTACAAATATCTAAGCCAGTTCTAAAGTGTTTTCCAATGCTCCCTTTTTTCCACACAAATATTTTCTCATGTTTAGGCAGAGAAAACAAACCCTGACCTCATCCTCAGCCACAGCTCTAGTTGGCATACCCAGAGCAGAGCAAAGAAAGTTGCAATAAGTAACAGGCAAGTGCTCCCTGCTTCCCATAGACCATCCATGATTTCGATCAAAATCCATTTTACCATTCCCCATCACATCTCTGTTCCCCTTGCCTTCCCAAATCCCCAAAAACATACAAAGAGACCAAGGCAGTGACAGGGAACCACCTTTTAGCATCTTCACATACATAATCCCACAAGCCCAGGGTGACAGCATGGCTGTTAATCCATCAAGTTAACAAAAAAACTGTTACTGTCCAGTAAATTCTTTATTTTAAGAGAGCTCTGACTTCAATAAAGCACACAGGCCTCTGTGGTCGTAGTTCTGACTGATATCCCCCCTCACAGCAATATATAAATCCGTATTAACAGGGCAATACAAGAAACCATTCAAAACAAAAACAGCTGTAGAAGTTAAGTATGTGTTAACATTTCATATTAATATTTCAATTAATGTCTGGGGATTTCTGGCTTCCATTGTATCTCACACTTCAGCTGACCTGTAGTGATGACATCACAATAAAGTGACAATTAATATTAGCTGCGCTATAAATACCCACTCATTTCTACTCCGGCACGTATATTATGTATAATGACTGTGCCTTTTTCAAACTTCAGAATTCGGTTTTACAGGCCCTCATATCAGCATAATGTCCTCATAAAACACAATAGCAGTGCAGCGTAGAAGACTAAATTAAAAATTAATGGGCCCTGCCAATACTGAGCTTTCTCTAAACCAGCAAAAGGCAGAAGGACAGTCCTCCCTGTGCAAGGGTCCCGCTTCTACAAAACCAACAAACGTACCCTTTTCCCTGCCCTAGGTTTAACAGCCAACTCCCCGCCGCACCACATTCATATTCACATCACCCACGCAAAGGGTGAGCGCAATGAAGTCAAGGGATTCAAGGGACAATCCAGGGTGGATTAACACGAGCCTTGTGGAACTCCGCAGGAATGAACCCTGTGTCACCAGCTGATTTTTATCGGTTATCAGCAAAGGTCACCAAAATAATGGCATCCCAGGGAGAAATGTCTAGTTAGAGACATTGGACAAGAACTTCTTATGAGAGCTTTGAGGCTGGATGTGACAGAAGATTAGGCACCTCATCTGACCCTGTTGATAAAATCCTTTAACGTGGAATGAGAGCCCTTCCAACACCCCCTAGGGCTCTTAACAAGCATCAGAAACCTTCCTACCCTAAAGCCATGGTTTCAGAGGTGGCCCACAATGAGGTGTAGAAGAAAGACCAACACCAAACATAGTACATTCAAAAACATTCTTCAGACTTGTGTCATCTTAGCCATTATTGGTTAAGGGTAGAATTGCACCAGCAGGACATTCAAATAAAGAATCTTATAACCAATAATGATTATACCTTTAAAAAAGGTTAGATTTCTTCCCCTTCAGAAGGGCACTATGGGCAAGAGGCTTCACTAAGATTCAGGAACTTTGTATTCACAACCACAACCCAAACGTTCCTCTGCCCAGCCCTCAGCAGGGGAGAACAGGAGGGAGATTTCACCGTAGGGAAGAACTTGATGAAGCAATTCCCACAGACTGCAACTATGCATAAGGTACAGAAGCTGCCTCCCAGCTCCCACAGATAATTGATTCTTCCTTCATATAGAGTAGAGAAAAAAAAAGGGTGTTTGGCAGCCTCTGAGGTAGCCTCCAAGTTCAGAGGAATTACAAACCCATTCTCCAGTCCAATCCACAGCAGCTGTAGAACTATTCCAGCTCTCAATTGAGAGTTATGAACCCTTATTTCTTAACACTGGTAATACCAAGTATGTGACTCATGCAAGATACATTTATATCTATTAAGGGGCTGGGCCAAACGCTGTTTTCTACTAGCTGCTGAAAAGCCTCAGCTCCCAGCATGTAAGCACTTGTCCAAAGGCTCTTCAGTGCAATTCCATACAGAAGATACAAGAAACATTTAACGTGGCCATCTCAAGCCTTTAAAGGAAGCTCCTTAGAAGAGAAGAGGAATACGGAATTTCAACAAGACTTCATGCTGGATGCTGTAAGGCAGTATCTTTAATAGAAATTGTGATCCATTTTAAGACTCACCCCCTGAATTCAGGAAACTTGCATTCGATTCTGCAAGTAATTTTCTCCATTTTTAACAGCTGAACTCAGTCTGTTAAAGTACATATAGCTTTGTGCATATGGCTTTCCATAAGCACCCTCATAAAAGCATTTCTAACCCCTTAGAAGTCCCACACCAAAGCCGTACCACCTCAGCAGTGTCTTTCTAGATCACTTCAAAGCATTTGGTCTGGCTGTTTGATTGTTTTAAAAAGAAAAATTATCATGAGCTGGTACAGCACTTTCCTTGCATGAACAGTCTCCACATTTCATTCTAGCATCAATGGGAAAAGTCTTTCAGCATACAGACTACGTAGACACTCAGCAGTCATGCAACATATGTTATCACTGTTCCTTGGTTTTGTTGTCAGATTCATCTCACACCAGGCAACTCCGCTCCTGTTTAGCGCCAGAGCGGCACGTGCAGTGTTTGTGTCCTTGCAGACAGAAATGACAGACTGGAATGCTCTGATGCTCTTCAGGGGGAAGAAAACATTATCCTGATCAAACTGCCCTCCGGCACTTCAACCAGATAAAAAGACACAAGCTTGCATGAGTTACCATAGACCTCCTGGGGTTGCCTGGACAAATTCCATAGTCTTTCATCAAGTAAGAAGACGTGCTGCCTTCATTCTCTCTCAGTGCAGCTTCTGTTCATCATCCTCATATCTCAAAGTGCTCAGTAGCCTCTTCAGGAAGTCACGGAAACCGTCATGTGGGGATATCTACAAACGTGACATTCGGCTGGATCTGTAAGTATCATTGGGAAACATCTAAAGGTTTCTCTGTTTTCTGATTCAGCAGCTGACATGCTTTACACCCTCCATCCCGCTTTTCCCTGCCAGTATCCAAACAAGAACACAGCACTGAACTGGGGATATTCTAGCAAGTGAGTGGGGTCACTTTCAAAAGCTTAAAGTCAATATACACCTGACTACCCATAGCCAGTAAAAAAAAAGGCATTTATTAGCTCAAGACCTTTGAACAACACACTACAAGACAGAATCACTTAGGTTGGACAAAATCTTTAAGATCATCAAGTCCAGCTGCAAAACTCCCCCCTAAACTCTTGCTGCAGTTAGAGGGAAGACCTATATTTTGCTTTCTTCCCCCCCCCTTAAATTTATAATCACTGCAATAATCTATTTTTATCCTCCTGGATGCTACACTTCCACATACAAACCTACCCATAGAGAAAAGATTCTATTAGCCTATGAAACACAAGAAGTCTTACTAGTGATTTTTGGTTGCGTTTAATACAATCTAAAACCACTTCTGGAAGTGCCTTTAGGATCTCGTCCTGCATTTCTGCACATCCCCAGCAGAAGCAAAAACGCTGTTTGAAAGTTAAAAAATGGAAGCATTGGTTTGTACTGATGACAGCATCGTGCTTTCATTGTGCTCGAGCATTGTTCTCCATCGATCTGCCTGCTCCATGTTCAGGCTCACACGTGACAAACTGAGCAGTTCCATACAGCAACCAAACAACACAAAAAGTAATTTTGTGCAGAAAAAATCTCTCCAAATATTTCAGAACCAACATTTATATTGCCCCATAAACCCATGCTCAGACAACGAAAACAACATCATCAACTCTAGCAGAGGAAAACTAACAGAGTAAAAGCAGTTCAGCGGATCAAAGGGGAAAAGATTTGTTGCACACCAAGGAAGTCTCAGATATCCATCCACTTCTTTGACACAAGGAGAAAATAAGGCTTGTGGTACTCAGACAAGTATTTAACCCTTTTAACACACAGCAGAGACATTGTTGATCACCATACAATTGATTTCCTATGAACGGTCACAATTCTTCAGTTGAAGTAATCCCCTAGTTCAAATCCTGATTCATAAAGAGAACTTTTTCAACACATCAAGCCTCCAAGGTGTTCTGCAGACATTGAAAACTTACATAAGGAATAATAGACCCCAAACAGGCACCTTTAGCCCCAAAGTGTCAGCACAGACTCTATCAACAGCAGGAATAAGTGCAGAAAGTACCACTTAGCATTGCCAACCTCCCTATTAATGCCCACAGTGCGGAAAACAGAGCCACCTAGGAGACCATTTCAGAGATCTGCTGGTGTCCAGGGATAAGGTTCAGAAACACACGAACACAGCAATGATTCAGAGGCAACCACAGCTTGTGCCCTTTGGAGAACCTGCTGGAGAGCTGATAGTTTCCATAGAAACATCGCGGAAAAAAGCTGAGAGTGAGCTTCCTCCCAGCTGTTTCACTTTCAAGCGCAAACAAAAAAGCTCGGCAATAAGACAAGTTGTCTTTTTCATTTGTTAAGTGCAACAGCTGGACAACGAGCAATGAGGCCAGAAGAGTGAAAAACACTTTCACACTAGCAGCGGTTCATCTTGGGGGCAAAGCAACGGAGTCCCTCTCCTATAGTGACCTATTTTGCTACTATCTGCTTGCTTGTTGACGGCTACTGCCTTTAAAGACATTATTGCTTCACCAGCTCAAGAAGAAACAGTCCTAGAGAGTGCTCCAAGTTCTTGCAGCAGCTGCATTGTACAGAATTTTGTACATAAGCCTCCATAAACCTCTGAATTTGTTAGCCTATCTGGGACACTTGAGATTGACTGAGTGAATCCTTTTCTGCCTAAACCCTGCAATTTGAGTTGCCTCCTACTCCAGGAAAGCAACTTAAGGAGAAAGTTTGAGAGCAGAGAAGTCATCATCTCCACAATATCGCTTTAAAGCGTAGTGGAACGAGGCTTTAAGCAGTGAGTTATCCCTCAGGATAATTACTCTGCACAGAGCCTACGTGTCCATCTCACTTCAAGGATAAGCAGCTTCCAGGTTCCATCGCCTTGGATTTTGCACTTCAGATGGGTTTTCCAGCCAGCTTGATGCCAATACAGGGAACTGGTGGTAACCCTACATGTAAAGCCGAGTTATCACTTCAGGTCTGTCAAACACCACATACTCAGAAATCTTTTGACCAGCTTTCAAAACCAAATCCAATTGAAATCTCAGCAGTTTCTTCTTAATCCCAAAAGCGCTCTCCCTGGAGATAAAAGGTGCTTTTGCTTTTCAGGGATAGGGAAGTAAAGATCATTTCCCCCACTCTCAGGATTCTGCAGCTGTTTCGCTTCAGCAACAAAACCATTTCTTGATCCACTTCCCAATCTTTCCAAAACACTGGGGAGAAACACCAAGCCAGTGCCTAAAATACTTTCTACTGCCTCATTCCAATCAGATCCTGAACTTCTTCCCCATACAGGTACAGGGTTCTCAAGGTTTGCAGGCTTAACTATCACAATAGCACCATTTCATCTTATCAGCCACGTTTTTGACCTGGTAAAACACAGCATGACTGAAAACTCTAACCCTCCGTCAAGTACGGTGAGTTCAGTCTCATACAGTTCTTAATTAGAGCAAGCCTTAATCCAAGTAAAAAACCCCCAACTTATTTATGACTGTGTGACAGGTAATCATTTGCAAGGAATAACAGATGCACTTTCAATGAAGACAGATTTAATGGGTGGTATTTGGTGGGTTTGTTTGTTTTTTTTCTTTTGCAAAGCACTTTTCTGACTGAATAATGTATTGTAATGATCATTTGGACAGTTCAAAACACAGTTTTAAGAACGTACGAAGCACTTCATCCTCCATCCACTCCTGCAGGGTTATTCCTTCATTTATGCCAGTCTTAAAGGCGAGGCAGGTGCCAGCTTTTAGCCCAGATTTATGCTGGCAATAGAGATGCAGTGATTAAGGAGAAATATCTTGACCAAAGAGAGGAAAACGTTCTAAGAACAATTATAAAGGGAAAGGTCCTTTTCTGTATGATCTTTGAGCTATTTTTATACTCACAGGGTCAATTTTCTCCTGCGTTGGATGTTATCTGATCATTTCCAACTAGACAAAATGAAAGTTTATGAAACTATTTGATCCTTTTTACCAGCAGAAAGATTTCAGCTGCCTCTGCCTTTCCAAGAGATGTTGCAAGACATAAAGGCAGTGGAAAGGAGACCAGCTCAGCTTATTTTGTCGTCTCATCCTAGGACTCATACTTCCCTCATTACAAAGTCTTCCAAAGGAAGCAGGATTCCCAAACTGCAGAGCTTTCATCTCTGGTTTATCACAGTTTTGAAGCTCCTGCTTGTAGAATCAACATTTCTGCTGAGCCTGTATATATATCAGTGTTAGACTCTCCTAAACACATCACCTCCATTTGGCAGCTACAGAGCAGAAACAGACCCTTGCCCTCAGGTAACAGCTGATCTAAAAAGCTGGTCCATGTAGCAACTGACTAGTTCAGGTGATAAACACTTCTTTATATAGTCTAAATAAAAAGCTAACCCACTCTGCTGCAGTTACTGCTTTTATCTCGGCCCCCCATCTATTTTAGCTTTTCACCGCAAACAATGCATGAACTGACACACAAACCAGCGTGGGAGGAGATGGGCATTGTTTGAGGAGCAAAAATGAGGGCTCTGCCATTTCACCAGACCTGTATCTCCCTAAATACAGCTTTATAAATTAGCAGACCTCCTGCCAGCCCTCACCTACAAGCTCAATTTTTTTTTTTAAGTACTTTGAGCAATAGCAGACACACAAGAAGTCCAACAAGACCAGATTATCCTTCCCTAGCAGCCTGGCCCTTACACTCACTTCAGAATTAGCAATACTAGCAGTCCTCTTCCCCACAGGCCTCAGTGTAGTGTCACATCTGGTTTCTCAGCTAGCTATAAATAGGCATATCACTAATTCACCTTTGGATAAGGTTTTATTATCCTTGGATGAAGAGCACCACATTAAAGTGCTCAGAGTAATTCCCTTTCAGGCTCCTGCGCCACTGCCAAAATTTAACAACTCCCACCCAATAGAAAGAGATAAACCTCAGGAACCGCTACAGATGATCTTTAGTCTTTTTTTACCCCCACAACAGCGCTTTGCCGTTTCTGTTCCTCTGATCTCGAACAGCAGGTTCCTCCATTGCCTCCAAAAATGAAGGTCAGAAGAGAAAATCATTCATTCCTCATGAAAAACACTGATAACTGCTTTGCCGTAGCAAAGCCACCCTACCCCTCTTGTATGCAAGGCGGGGACACCAAGACACCTTCATCTATTTTCCACCATCAGCCCAGCGAGATTTCTTCTCTAAGTTTAAGGTAGATCTTGTTTCTACTCACATCTTGCGTCTGACACAGGACAAATCCTTCAAGCTCCAACGAGCCCATCAGCAAGCTCCGTTGGAAAACTGGAAGCATGCTAATGAGAGAGCAGGAGCCTGGGACAGGAGCCCTTGTCCTGTCTATTAATAGAAGGACTTCAACAGACCGTAAAGAATGGAGGGTTGGGATGGCTCTGCCTTCTTTCTAGGATGCCGCTGTCCTGCTTACTGGACCATTAAATGTTGAGCAGAAGGAAAGACAGGTTTGTGTGAATAATAATGAAGGTGTAGCATCTGCAGTTTTTCATTTATGTCTAGAAACGGTTTGTGACCATTTGACCTAGCTAACAAGGAGACTGGTATTTTTGTTTTCTTGCAGCATTTTGAGAAGATGCATTTCAGGGCATAATAGGCAGTGCTGGTGATTTTCTGCAGGACCACTCCCTATCCCCAGTAGGTGCAGCAATTAATTCTTTCACCTCAAAAAGGAACAGATACAAGGCTTGAGAACCTGTGGCTTCAATCAGGTCTGCTCCAGAAGAGAAGAGAATAAACGTTTCCTCAAAACCAATAAAACCTCACCTTTTTTTTACTGCCTTTTGATGTCATGACCCTCCATCAGAGGCAATATTAAGGTTATTGTACAAATACAAAGGCCATCCACAGTTACAGAAAATTTCTCTCTAGCAACCCATTTAAGAGGGCTTGAACCTTAAAGCATCAATAATCAGAATTGTCTGGAGTGTGCCACGCACTACACAATCCTACAGCAAAGCAAACCAGGCTGTGACATCCATAATTTTTGACCAATAAAGACCCAGGGGTATTCCTAGCTCAGAATAAGGCTTCAGTCTTGCACAAAGTGTGGATTTGGTGCACGAAGACAACAGAGAAGCTAAAATCCCTATCACACGTCTATCTCATGCAGCATTCATCCTGGCATTGGCCAAAAATAACCTGGGACAACCAGTAGAAGCTGTTCAGATCCTCAATAACCGTTCAATAATATTGTAACGGGTCCACTGTCACACAACAGACAGCACTGAACAAACTGCTATGAGAAGAAATCAACCATTTTGCCCAACAAACTGTACTTCCATGAACACATCCACCTTTTAAGATGGAAAGTCTTGTACACATGGGATTCTGTGTGCCAGCCCCTCCGAGTTGCACACCAGCCGCATTCACTCCTACTTCTGACCCCAGTCATACACTACACCTCTATATTCTATACTATTTTCAGAGCTCAAGGATCCAATTTACTACTATTCACATTCTACTGGTGAACAAGTGTGTTCATAACCTTTGTAATCAACACTATTTCATGCAAGAAAAAAAGAATCCAAAAAAGGACTACAGAACTAGGCAGTAATTACCAACCCCATGTTAAGTATGCAAAAATATTCTATGATGCTTATATGAAACCACTGTAGGAGGCATTCATACAAAGTTGTCTATCTCAAATATTTTCAGAAAACTTACTCTTGTAGCCTTAACCATGAATTAGCTACAATTAAGAAAAAGCCATGTTAACAGAGGGTTATTTCTAGTTTCTTCTCATGCAAATCATTGTAAGAAGCTCTCTATTATGAGATTGGGTCAAAAGAAGGGATCTAAATTATCATAATATATTACAGTTACACAAAAGATCACAGAAATAAAAGGAGCTGAAAGAAAGAACCCAAGTAGGAACGAGTTTACGAATGATGGGATGTTAGCACAATCCAATTAAAGTAGAGTAGGAAGGCGCTGTAGATGAGATTGCTGTTCACTTGTCAACTAGAAGAGATCTCAGTTTAGCCACCCCAGCCACTACCACAAGCACTGAGCCAGCCTGGCACCAGGAGCCTATTCCAAGGATCAGCTCCCACAGCAACACCAGGTCTCCTGGCTAATTTACCTTTAAATCCCAAGGAAAAAAGGCATAAGAGGCTGGCAGCCCCTACCGGACAGGTGTTACCATGCAGTAGTTGAGGCAGGAATATTGATGCTAAATGCTTTACAGGCAAGAGACTCATCTTAAAATTCGCATCCCAGTTCACAGTAGTGCCCAGCTGATGTGGCAAGAACACTACTGTGACCTACCCAGTCCCTCTACACACACAGCAACCCAATTTGAAACCAAGAGAAGCGATTTCTGTGTAACATTACCTAGGTTGTTCTGTCTCAATTCAGAGCTGTCAGCAGTGCCTTTTGCCTGGCAGACCTTCCCCAATCCCATCTCTTTTTCCCAAGGAGGCTACTGCTAACCACCCTTGCCAGGCAACATTACAGGCATTAGCATGTGTCATAGCATGTACCAGGACCAGTAACGCAAGTTGTCTGGCAGGCAGCCACTAATGCTGTTCTTGCAGAGTACAAGCTGCAGTACACTATGCAATCCTGTTAGCTTTTGACCTGTGTTGACTGCAGCACTGTTGACAGCTCTAACTAGGACAACTCCCTTTGTTTTCTACAGGCAGAAGTACCTAATCCAACCCAGCAACCTTTCTGCTTTGAATGGCTGAGCGCTCTTGTTGATACGAAAGTAAGAGGAAAAGCCTAAGACTCAACTACAGATACTGGGAGTGCCCCTCTGATCAAGCAAGCTGTCATTGTGGAAGTTCATTCATTTCTTGCACAAAACGAAGAACTAAAAAGCTCAACAATATTTTTCTAGCAAGATTTGAAATAGCTTACTGGCATCTCTCAGTTATTAATTTGCCCCAAAACTCGTCAGCTGAAGTCTCTCTTTCCTAATTCCTGAAGGGAGGTTGTGGA
>WAAB01021471.1:0-20568 GCA_013389865.1 Piaya cayana
GTGTTGTCTGGCTCCCTCCAGCTGTATTGCAGTTACTAAGGGTGAGTGCAAGTAGAACCTCTGGTCCCTCTCTCTAACTTTCCCTTCCATGTATTTTCTTTCCTCTTCCTGTTGACACAGCCTCTTCAACAAACACTAGTGCTTGTACTGCCACTGGAGTATACACTTGGGTTTTTCCCCCCTGCTCTTTCAAGTCTGTGTTTCCTATGGCTTTTTTTTACTGTAGCTCTCACTCTGGCTGTCTTGAGGCTTGGCTTCATCCGCTGCCTGCCTTTTGGTGTGCTCCTCTTGATCCGATTTGGAGACAAGATGCGTGTTGAAGGTTGTGTGTCAAAGCCTCTGTGGTTTCAGCAAGTCTGCTGGGTTTGTTCAAGTTTTGTTGTTTATTTCCATTGTGTTGCCAGCGAAACAGTCTAGCTGCTCTGGCAACTTTCAGCTGACCTTGAGTTTGCAAGTACTTAGGAATTTACATTCTGCATAAATAAAATGGAAATTATTATTCTCATGATTATAATATTATTCTTATGGTTATTGCCTGCAAGTTCTTTAACCTCAGTGATATCTTGGGAGATAAAGCAAACTCCCTGTATGTAAGCATCTGTATGTAAATAGCATCAAATCATGTTTTCTCCAGTGCAATTGCTTCTTTTCATGTATTCCTGCAACTGAACAAGCATTAGAAAAATAATTATTATTGACGTACTGGGGAAGAGATGCGTTTAATTCTGTCTTATAGGCCACTAAGCTGTTTCACCAGCTAACATCAGCATGTACTAATGTTATTTACAATGTAGTAGGTGGTGTTGGTTTGGGGATGTTCCTCTATTTCAGAAATTGATTGCTAAAAGGCTGTGTTCCACCATACTGCGTATGCTGTGTTACTGAGCATCACTCTAGAAGAGACTCCCTGCATTTTAAAGCAACTTCAGGTTTTAGTGCAGTATCTGTGACGCTAACCTTTGGTTACTTTGTGCATGTTGTGATGTGCTCCTGGAAATTCTCTCTTCCTCCTTTCTCCTCTATGTAGCCTTAGGGGTGAGGCCAGCAGGGAGAAAACCAGCTTGATTGCTTTTGGCTGTGTTTTTGCTGAGGAGGGGTAAAGGGGGAGCGCAGAGAAGTCTTCTCAGGAGCTGGAGCCAAGGGTGTTTGTGGCAGCCTGGCTAGACACTGGGGCACAAGCCTGTTTGTGCCCTTTGCAACAGAGAGGGGAGGGCAACAAATGGAAGAGCAGAAACGACTGGTAAAATGCAGCTGAGCGGCTACGTGCCGAAAAGATGGTCTACAGAGATAGCTCTGTGAACCTGGAGTTTAGGAAAACTGGCTGGAATTCAGCTGGAACTTCTTGATAAATTGGTTCTCTCCGTTTATACTTTGGGTAGAGCTAATGTAAATTATATCCAGACTAATATATAAGATATGAATGTGTGCGGACGCCTGCCTTTCCTCTGGAAACACTGCAAGCTTTACATGAGGATGAAGGAACAAAATCAGTTCTGTGCTTCTGTTGAGGAGATGACAGAACTATTACTGCTCACACTGAGCCGTGCAGACAACTGAAGCATAAAATTCTTGCTAACTCTGAGAAAGATTCTCTCTAGAGAGATTTGGTGCAGTCCCCCACTGCTTCCTCATGAGATCTCATCACCAGAAAGGCAGTTTGTGTTTTGTCGGAGGATTTAGCTTCTCCCAAACTCGCATAAACTGCTGGTGAGCTTCTCCTGATTATTCTTCCACAGTGCTAACTTTAAAAAGCTCTGTTGTGAAATGGAGAATATTTAAAAGCTCACACATTTAAAAGTAATTCTATCATTGCTGTATATGCTGGAACACAATTTCTTTAATGTTCTAAGGCAACTTCTAAGTTTCTATCAAGCCTTAAAAACTGAACATATTGATGTCTTAATTGCTAGCACAGAATATGTAGATAATACTGTGTCTTTAACAAGAAGGATGTTGTGCTGAC
Organism: Piaya cayana; assembly: GCA_013389865.1. Classification (NCBI taxonomy): domain Eukaryota; kingdom Metazoa; phylum Chordata; class Aves; order Cuculiformes; family Coccyzidae; genus Piaya; species Piaya cayana. The sequence goes on from WAAB01021471.1 coordinate 1,964, forward strand.
AGAGGAACATCAGTGAGAGAGCTGCAACTTCTTTCCCTCAAGACAGAACAATTATTATATCCTTATGTCACTAAAACTAGTTTCTCATATTCTCACATACTGTGGACCCTCTATGATTTAGGATTTTCTCATCCATTTTAAAAGCTTTTAGCTTATGCGTCTGTTCCCTGGCTGCTAGAAGAATAATTCCATCAACTTCACCAGTTGTCACTAATTAACACAATCAGCAATCATGGAGATGACATGCATAATATATTCAAGTTTACATGACTTCTTCCACGGTCTATTCTCCTTCGAAGCAAGGGATAGAAATGGCAGCCCTGTCTCCAGCTGCTATCCTGTTCCTGCTTTCCAAGAAAGCTGCTCCAGTGCTGACTGGATTGCTGATAAACAGTTTCAAAAAAGCCAATTCCCGGTTTACCTTTTCCTGGATCATTTTCAGATGTTCCAATCCATTGCCAGAGATTTCTCAGCTAGAACTTGGCTGAATGAATCGCTGATTCAGCATAACGGGCTGGAAGCCACCAGCAGGGATTAAAAAAGGATGGGAAAATAAGGAAGCAGGTTAGCTAGAAATGGAATAGACACTCTGTGTATGACGTATGATGGATCTAGTGAATTGTTTTCAGGTGCTCTGGCTCAAGTCTGTTATGTCCACCCTTGGCCTTCTTGCACTCTCAACTTGAATGTGAATAGCTGGGTCAGAGGTTATTCTGAATGTAAAGCTAGTATTTTCCTTTCTCAAGTCTGTTGTTGCTGAATTTTATCTGACACACAGAAATTCGTAGTTAAATGGACAGAGTGTTTTTCCACCATAATTTTTCATCTGTGTGAGGGAAGCAGTGATGACAGCTTCAACTTTGTGAACTATTGACAAACTTTCTTCAACTATATAAATACTGTTGGCTGGAAACTAATTTTTATTTGTTAAATAGAAATAAACTATTAGTTAAAAAAAAAAAAAATTCGAAGAACTTGGGCTGGCTGGGTTAAGACTGTGTGGAGCCTCTCATTGTGCTTTCATGATGTTTAAGCCCGCTGAAGCCAAGGCAAAATCACTTGGAATCAAGGAGTGGCTTTAGCTGGATTCTTGTGTTTTCCTGTTAAAACTCTGAGAGATCAAATACAATCCTCTGGTCAACATGAAGGAGCAAGTAGTGTCTCCTAGAGAGGAGCTGAATATGTACATCTGTGCTCTGCTGGAGTTTAGCGACACTGAACTGAATTCTGCTAATGAATGGAGGGTAGAAGAGTATTTGACGATATTCAGCTGTCCCAGAACTGGTCGTTGTCTAAGAAGTGCAAACTGCTACTTTTTTTTTCTTTTAAATCCTTTTTTCCCCCTTAAATATTTAAAAAAAAAAATATCCCTGCTGTTCTTGTTTTGATTCTATGAGGGAATGTTGTGCTTATGTAAGTCTTACGTAAAGAAGGGTACTTTTTCCTCTCTTTTCTGTTGAACTGACCATTCAACTTGCCCCCTCTGACCCCTCTATTGAGTTTAACAGTTCCAGGTTTGGAAGACACCTCCAATGCAAGGTGAGCGACACTGTCCTTAGAGCATGAACTGTGTATTCTTCAGTTCCTTTCTGGCATCTTTTTAAGCTGCCTCCTGCTGAACTCTTTATCTAGCTTCAACCTCTGCCTGTCTAATGAGTTGATGCTCTTGGTAAGATACCTTGCTCTGTCTCTGACCTTCAAGACAAGACAAACTATTTGCAATATAAGACTCAAAACTTTTAAAATCCCTCTTCGGAATTTTTTTTTCATATGTTTTCTGATTTAAAGATTTCATTCAGTTTTACAGAAGCAATGAAGAAAATTATACAAATTCAAACACGCCTTAAAAATTTTCTATTTAATTGTCCTTGAGTTATTGAATACTGGATCTGCCTAATAGAGTATCTGTTGTCCAAGAACTTGAATGTGTTATAGACTCCTGTCTAGTTCCATAATTATGGATGTTTCACCTTTGGATACTTGTGGGTATCCTACCTGCTTTCTGCCTGCTACCTTGAAATAGGATGTGTGGTGTCTGCTAGCCTCATGTGAGTGTCTGGAGTACTCTAATGATCCACTGCTAATCACCATAACTACTGTTTAGGCATCTAAGTTGAGCACTGAATTTATTGTCATCAAATTTCTTTAAATGTTTTAAAGAAAATCTGTGTTTACTATCCTTGTTCTGAAGAGAAAAATAGCTCTACAGATAGGAACTTGTTTGCAGTAAAAAATTGTTCGTGTGAACTGCTGTCGTCCTTTGGAGTCTTAGGTCTATTTCTTATTGTAGTGAAGTTGTGCCAGCTCTGACCGAAACACGAAGGGATTGTTAAATATTATAAAAACCTTCAGTGAATTTCTGTATCTGTCTCTATCATGCTCCCAGGTTCTAAGCATTAAAAGGCAGCCACAGGTCAGACCCAGTAGCTCTGAAGTACTTTGGCAGTTCACTTGGAGCAGATGCAAAGCAGCGAGGCTTGGGGAAGAGGGGGGCACTGCTGGCAACTTACACAAGCAAGAATGTTCTTGCTTTTGACTTCCAGCACAGTTTAGAGCATTTCTTCACCCCCCCCCTCCCCCCAGCCTTTGTTAAGGTTCCGTGTTTGGGAATGTTACACTTTATTTTTTTTCTGCCTGAAATAGAAAATAGAAATATGCTTGTGCCTGCACCCAAATCTGGGGCCAACCAGACTGTGACTCTTGGCTGATTGAAATATAAATCCTGGTGTCTGGAAAATCCAGATCTAAATACAGCCTTAAAGACCCATCAGTGCAGGATTCATAGCGCAAGAGTGCTATTGGGGGAGGGAGGAAAAAATGTCATTATTTCCATCATTGCTAAAAACTAATGGAAAATACTGTCGGAAGAATTTTAAAAACCCCTCAGACAACGCTCTTACTAAGGTATTTCCTGAACCTATAGTGAAACATAATAGTTTAAAGATTAGTCTGTCAGCCTTCTTGTGCTGGCAGGACAGTGAAGATGATAAAGTAAATCCATATGCTTACTGTTTGTAATGAACAAGCAGGGATACAAAAAAAAAAAGATGTGACCGCTCACCGACTTGCTATCTTGCATTCATTTGACTTTGATTTTAATATGAGCATAGTTCCTCTTACTTTTTATTCCTTACCAAGAGGATACGTTGGTGTGTTTTTATTTGTATAACCTATTGTGGCAAGGCAGCACCCTCTGTTTGCACTCTTCCCTCTTGTTAATGCTAGTGTTATATCCTATAAATGCGTCTCGTGCGTTTCAGCTACGTGGTTCTGTACTGCTTTGCTCGGGCAGTGTATTTAGCAAGCCGTGCACTCAAATGATTATGTTAGACTCAATGGCTGACGTCTAGTACACAAATAATTATGACACTAAACTTACTATGTATGAGCTGGAGCCGTAGCTGATTGCAGTGACAGATGGAAAACTCCACTGAACCTTTTATTGGCCATATGCCATTTCTGAGTGTTGGCCAACAACAAGATTTGTTGCTAATATATAATGATTTAAGCAGTAAAAAGAGCAGCTGCACTTTGATTTTTTGGTGCCTTTAGTACAGGTTTTCCTGGAGCTTTTGAATATCTACTGCTGCTTTCTAATGCAAGCCTGTCACTTCTAGTCTGTGAGAAGAGACGTTATCTTCCTTGCACTATCTGTGGTAGAATTTTATATTTTGATACTTAGAACTAAAGCTCTCCTCTGCCTTTTATTGCATTATTAAGTTGACAGCATAAAAGTCTCCCTGCAACATGGGGCTGGCAATGGCTTGTAAGAAGCTGGCTCGGTTGTGTAGTACCACAACAGAGCTTTTTTTAGGCTGTCAGTAAGTCTTATGTTTTATGGCCTGGGACACCAGCATTCCTCCAGCTGTTCAGAGGAGACGACTTTCAAAGCACGGCTCCTTGAGAGGAGCCCCATGTGTGGTTCATCGTGTTACTGGGACAGTGTTTGCGAATGTGAATTTGTGAATGTTAACTGCCATCATTATCTATGCGGAACGTGTCGTAGTGCTTCCAGTGCTGCTGGCGGAGCAGAAAACTTGCTGCCACACAACGCTGTGACCTTCATTCCTCCTAAGGAGGGTTTCACTGCATTGTCCTTTGTCAATCTGCTCGCTCTGATATTCATCCAGTGATAAACGTGATTGGAGTCTGGAAAGTAGAACTGTTCTGGCCCTGGTAGCAAAGACCATAGTAAGGGAGGTACATGGCAAGGAAAGTCCATTCCAATGGAACTCCATATATGTATTTTTTGGGAAAAGGAACACTTTGTTTTATCAAATTTGTATTGTGCAAGTTTGCATACCAAGAAAACTGGCTAAAAGTCTGATTGTCCTGGGCACCATCAATCTTTACTGCTCTGAGAAGAACTCCAGAGGTTTCTAGGATGTGCCTGACTAATCCTGTTGGTGAAATAGTAACATGTTGATTCCCCTTCCCTGGAGGTGTTTAAGGCACAGGTGGACAAGGTCCTGAGGAGCATGGTTTAGTGTTTGATAGGAATGGTTGGACTCGATGATCCAGTGGGTCTCTTCCAACCTGGTGATTCTATGTTGCTGCTGTGCCAAGGGATCTATGAAGTCAATACCTATGTGCTTCTTGCACATCTTTCAAAATGACTAAGAAATGAGCTGAATATTGCTCTCCCCTTTCTATGACAGCTGGTATGGAGAGAGTTACAAGGATTCAGCTGGGTGCCTATGGCCATGGTTTGGTTCCTGACCAGCTCATGGTACGTGCTGTGGCTTGGACTGGCTGGCACCACCTAGCCTTGGTGTGCCTGATGGCAGTATGTTAGCTGACTGTGGCTGAGCTCAGCTCTCTGTGGCTTTACTGCCTCTGGGTCACAAGCCTTGTTGCTAATGTTGTGATACGATGCTGTCTCTAGTGCTAATATGCTCTTGCACTGTATCAAACTCTACCCTTCTCGCCTGCCTAGGTCCATTGATGTCTCTTGGTAAAGCGGTTGTTCCTAGCTGGGTAAGGAGAGCCTAAAACATTGATTTATTTCTTCACCCAGTAGCAAAAATCAACGAAAGGAAGAACCTCTGTGCATTTACAGCATCTTTGACCTTTGTGTGATGTTTGCATGCTAACTCACTCCAGCTCCCGCAAGCTGGATTGGTTGCCAACTGCTGCATGCTCTGAAAGTGTCAGCATGTTGGCTACGGTCACCCCTTCAATTAACAGACCAACACTTTGTTATGCTTGTTTGTTTCTTTATCTTGTATCTCTTCCTTCGTCTTTGGAAAAGGAGCCATGTAACTGCTGGCTGCAGGCAGATTGTTTCTTCCCAGCTAATAGCCTGTCTGGTGTAGTTTGGATGTTTGTAGGGATGCTCCTTATCTAAGTCATGGTTATTCTTTCCCGTCAGATCCCTTCTGTACCCCTCTTTGATCTCACCTACAGCAAGCTGGCTGTCTCAAACAGTCAAGAAGACCTCTGTGAAATATTTGTAAAGTGATTCAGGTATTTCCCACTATGTCACATCTTTTAGAGTATTGGACCCTTGTGAAACCCATATCAGTCATAGGGATATGAAACAGTATGATTTTTATTGGGATTGAGAAGTAAAAGATCTAATTCTGAGAGAGGTTTATAGCTGCCCGTGTTATTAATCTGAAATGGTACCCACTGAGGAAAAGTTTTCTCAATGAAGTGGAGGCCCTTAGTGTCACCTGTGAGCTGTATCCTCCGTCGGGGTGTCCTGTGTGTATTTTTATCTTGCACAACCACATGACAGCTTGCACGTTTGTGCCACATGGTCCACTGAGAGCTTGCTCTCCCATTTCTGACTATGCATTTCCGTATTTTTTGATGCCACCTTCCTCTGGTGTCTTGTGATAAATCAAGCTGAATCTAATACATAGGTAGAAAAACCGCATTGTTGTTTGCTGGTTTGGGGTGGTTTTGGGGATGTAATCTTTTTTGGTTTTTTTTCCAGAGTTGAAAGAATCTCTTATCCGGGTGTTTGTGGTTTGGTGTGAACTGTTGATCATAGAACTAATTTTTTTTTCAGATAACTTCTGTCCACATAGATTGTCCAAAACTAAGGGGAAAAAGTTCTTTTTAAAAAAGTTGTTTGGAAGATCTGTGAATCGGTGCAGGTTGTTTCCTCCTCTCCCCAAGTTGTTGTCATGTATTTCCCGTTGATGTTTATAGGTAGTTGAATGTGCAGCCAAACAGGAAAGAATCAGATAATGGAAAATGATTGTGGAAGCAAACAAGTTCTATAGTTTCCGTTTTCTTCTCAATAAATTTGTTCTTCCTTCATATAAAACCTGAAATTATTTTTCTGATGGATGTACTGTGGGTAGTGTTTAGGCACGGTTACCAACATCTCCCTGTGATTTTACTGCATAGCAAGGTCAAGATGGACAAGTTCAAGATGAGGGTCCTTGGCACCATCATTGCAGCGTATGAAGCAATTAAAAATGTGATGATTCTTGAGATGACATGTACAAAAATGAAAGCCCTTTGCTAGAAAGCAGGACTTGTTGTCAGCTGGTGATTAGTATTTGTTGTCTTAAAGGCCTAAGGTTATTGCAGTCTTGTCTTTATCAATGCCGCAAGCTCTCAGTGTGATGAGCACAACTCCTGTTTCGCTGAGAGCTGTGGCCACAATTTCTGTTTAGTTGGTACTCTTGCAGAATGAATGTGTTAAGATCATCAGCCAGATCTCATTGAGAAGTTGTGCCAACCATGTCTTCGAAATTCAGTGGTGAGACTAGAGACTTATGATAAATAAATCCCCAGTGTATGGTGAAGGTTTTGGTAACCATACCTAGTATACTTTGACTTTCATAAGATGAGAATAGTTTCCTCTATTGAAGATTTGTGATGATTTGGGAGGGGGGAAGAAAGAATTATTCATACCATTTATTGTGACTCTTCTACATCTGCTCTGATTTCTAGGGTTTATGCTTTAGGTTTAGGAGCCTTCCCTTGGCAAATGAAGGGGGTTAGGTGGGTGTCTGGAGCGGTGCTGTGTATCGCAGCCCTTTGGCATTTGCTCCAGGCACAGGTGTGTTGTCTTGTTTGTTCCTTAGCAGATGTTTTCTCCTTGCCCTTGGGCAGCTCACCCTGCTGTTACTTCGTGTGTTTCATTATACAACCACTGCACAGACACGTGTTGTGTGAGCTTAAACATGGGTGCAGGTGAGTACTTCGCACTGGTGAGACTGCACCTTGAATCCTGTGTTCAGTTCTGGGCCCCTCAGCACAAGAAGGATGTTGAGGCTCTGGAGCGAGTCCAGAGAAGAGCAACAAAGCTGGTGAAGGGGCTGGAGAACAGGCCTTATGAGGAGCGGCTGAGAGAGCTGAGGTTTAGAGTTTGTTGGGAATGGTTGGACTTGATGATCCCGTGGGTCTCTTCCAACCTGGTTATTCTGTGATTCTATGATTTGCAGTTTCTAGAGACAGTGGACACGCAAAGCGCAACGAGTCGTGTGGTGAACAAATGCACCATTGCTGGATGGGACTCAGGAGCAGAGTTTGTTGGCTCTGCTAGTGCCTAGCTCGATGAGTTTAGCAATTCCCTCCTATATCCACAGCCTTTAAAATGAGGACAGCGTCAATGTCCTATGCAATAAAAATTGTGATGTCTAAAGATAAGTGTTACTTGAGAAATAATTTTCTTGATTATACTGTGCGTGGCAAACAAAACGGGAGCAAATGATCAAGTGTCTTCTGATAGCTTTGACAAGAGATGGCATCTGTTGAAGTCCAGGTGGATTTATCAGCGGAGTAACCCTGTCTCCCTAAAGCTTGTTGCTGTCACATGCTGCCTCATTCTGCTTTTCCTACTGGAGTACATCAAAGTGCAGTGTGCAAATGATATTTAATTATTGTTATCAGCTCTAAGGAAAAAATAAGCTCTTAGTTCCAATGTTGATGATAGCTACATCTCTATCGATATGGACACTTACACATATATATTTTTATAGAGATAGATCACACATACTGAATAGAAAAGATCATCATATTTATGCATTCAAGTACCTACTTTGATTTTTCTTCCCCTGCACTGAATGTGATGTGCTATATAATTATAATATATCACAAGAGATAATTTTACAAACAAAATCCTGGTGACATTTAGTCTTTAATCTCAAATCTGCCAATAGAGATGCAGATGCTTGGGAGCTGGATCCAACTGCAGACAAGTCTCAGGTGTGAGCAGAGTGGTTACTAATCGATCAGCAGCTGTTCTTATGAACATTTGTAGTTATTCCATTTTTTTCCCTTTACCTAAGTAGTAAAAACCCAGACTTTTTAAACCTTACTGGATTAATAGAGATAGTAAAGCTATTCTTTTTTTTTTTTTTTGAGTTTGGACAATAATATGATTTATAAGCTGACAAGTGTGGGAATACTGTTCCCCTCTGTTGCCTGGAATCTTGATATATGCGTGTAGCATAGACTCTGACATTATGAGACCATCCACCTTTAACTGAAATGGTGGGTCCTGTGTGTTTGTAGCAGAAAGAACCATGCTCTGATGTCATATCGGTTCCTGGAGGGATGTAATCTGCTCTGTTAATGAAATACTTGAGTTTTGAGGTCACTGTGGATCTAGCAGTTTATCTGTGTGTGTACTTTAATATTTTGTTTGCCTGGGATTTTTTCTCTTTCATATACTCTTAAATATTTAGATCTAGGCTAACTAGCTTACTTGACTGTACAGTAAGGCTGTGCATGTGAAAGAGATGATATTTTTCTGAGGTTTTTATTTGCTCCAGGTGTATCTACCATTTCATACCCAAAGTTGCAGTGATGACGTTAAGGGAATTTTGGGAAGCTCAGAAAGCAAATGTTCCGTCACAACTAATCTTGCTCTCCTGCTGGTGACGATACATCAGGATGTTGAAATGAATGGCAGAAATGAAAGCAGAACAGCATTTATTTGACGAACAGTGTTGAGCATCAACGTGAAATAAATTAGAACTTGTGATTTCTCTTTATATTTTTGATATATGTAATTCTTTATCCCTTTTCTCTGTTGACCTTGGAAGCACTAGTTATTTATTAGCATAATATTATTACACACCTGTCTGCAGGGTTTAAGGTGAAAATTGAAACCTTGCAATAATTTGACTAAAAACTGCTAGAGCATTCCACCAGCTGTCAAAATTTTAAAAGAAAACATATTAAGCAAAAATGAGCTGTAGCTGTTTAACTGATATCTGAACACAGTCAGCGTAGCTTCCTGGGAAGATGGCACTTTGGCTGGCTTAATTTGCTGGCTACAGATATGAATTATTAACAAAATGCAATTTGGTGACAGCTCACACACTGTGGGCCACGGTCTCTTCTCGGTCCACATGTGCCGCTTGTATTATAGCCAAATTAGATGCATTTATAATTCATTCTCTCTCTCCCTCCCTCTGTTTCTCTCGCATGCTCTCACTCACTATACAATCTGTATTTGTAAGTTAGATGGACCAGGGCTTTGTTAATTACATGTCCAGGGGAGCCTCACTTGCTGTCACCTTATGAATTCTTTACAGTTGGAAGTGGCTAAGAACCGATGGAAAAACTCATGGTGCAAAATAGCAGCAGCAGTACTGCTACCTAAATTGTGACTGTAGTTTTTATGTGGTTGGCTTTACCTTTGGAGAAAAAAAAAATATCACTCCACTTTTGATGCAGATGACTGTTTGTGGCTAATTCCCATTTGGCCAGTGGATACGTGACAGAAATTGCCTAACACCCTTTCCTAAAGGTAATTAATTTTTAAGGCAGAAGCAGTCAGTAGTATTGGTAAGTAATTATTTTGCTTTACTTGCATTTCTTTTCCCTTGTAATATAAATCGTGGTAGTTGAATGGCTGTTCATACCTTTAAATCTATCAAAAATGTTATTTTCTCAGAATCTTGCTTTGAAATTGTGTGCAGCCTTAGTGAGTTGTGTATTACAGAATTGTCTTGCTTGGTTTCTGTTGCCTGCAGAATGTTCATCTCGTATAAATATTTACAGGAGACATATGGACAAGTTTCCTTCTTTTGTAAAGTTGAACAAAAGGCCAAAGTGGTACCCGTTCACTTATTTTCCTCCATAGCAGTTACAAATGATTGAGGAAGAAATCTGACTCTGCTGCAAGGTCTTACCTGAGTCTGAAAAACCCTTTATCTGAGCAGGATAAAGCAGCTCTAAAGTTTTTGTGTTGTGTGTGTGGTGGTTTTGTGGGGTGTGGGTTTGTTGTTTTTGTTTATTTTTAATGAAAACCCATGCAGGCTTGTTATTGAGATTAGTAACGAGCAATGTAAATGTTGGTCTGATCTCCCTTGTGTTTTTCAGATCGCCCCCCTGCAACGCTTCATACCGGGTGCTGTAAACTTGTGGCAATTTACTTAGAAGCACTTACTGTATTTTGTTTCAAAACACCAGCTGTATCTGCTGTGTTTCATAAGCATCTTTGCCTTCTCTCAAATGATCTCTGGTACCCTATCAGAGATTTTAATATTTGGAAAAAAATTCTGAACTGGACAGAAAGTCTTGTAGCAATAGAGCATAAACATCATTTTTTTTCCTGTTGCGCAATGTTTCTTTTTAAGTTCTTGACATGCCACTCTTTTAATATGATGTATGGAAACCAGTGCGAAGCTGATTAAATGATCCGTCATCCTCTGAAACCCCGGTTTGAGAGAATAAGGGGGGGGAAGGCAGGAAAGGCTGAGAGAGGCGGGGTTGTTTCACCTGGAGAAGAGGAGGCTGAGGGGAGACCTCATTGCTCTCTACAACTACCTGAGGGGATGTTGTAGAGAGGAGGGAGCTGGCCTCTTCTCCCAAGGGACAGGGGACAGGACAAGAGGGAATGGCCTCAAGCTCTGTCAGGGGAGGTTTAGGCTGGACCTTATGAAAAAATTTTTCACAGAAAGGGTCCTTGGGCACTGGAACAGGCTGCCCAGGGAGGTGGTTGAGTCACCTTCCCTGGAGGGGTTTAAGACATGGGTGGACGAGGTGCTGAGGGACATGGTTTAGTGTTTGATAATAATGGTTGGACTCGATTCAGTAGGTCTCTTCCAACCTCGTTGTTCTATGATTCTATGAAATGAAATTAACTATCAGTGGCTAAGTAGACCAGGAAACCAGTCTTTCTCACTGCTGGTGTCTGTTTCTGAAACAAGCTCAGGTGGGTTTAGCTGCTGTAGACAATGCGAAATTAAAGGTAGTTTCAAGCAAAAGTGTGTATTCAGCCATTAACTGTGAGATTAGAATCCTAGAGCTCAGGGGTGATATATATCATGTTTCCCCTGCATTCCACCATTAATATGTAGTGATATATCTCGTGTCTGAATGAGTAACCAAAACCTTGCCATTTTTCTGACTAAAAAAAGTACTTCTACTATGCAGATCTGAATTTGATTTCATTTTGGTTCCAGTTGAGATTATAGTATGGACTGTTTTGATTAGAGATTTGGTTTTTGTTTTTTTAAAATAGGACTTAATCCTGCAATGTCATGCAGAGGAGTTGGTGGTTCAGCTTATTCAGGGCTTTGTGAGGAGCTCTGAACCTGTATATAGCACAGCCAGGTCTGTGTTTTGTGGATTTCGTAGTCATGTTAGGGTGCATCAGGATTCTGTTGGAATTTCTTGTGTATGCACCTGCCTTTCTCATTTCTAAGTTATCCTGTATCAAAGATGGGGATTTGCTTATATGTAGGTATGTATATTTATATATATATAATATATATAAAGAAAATTAGTTTTATTTGATGGTTACTTCTGAATATAAAGATTTATTGCATTCTTAAAAGGAAGTTTAACAACAACAAATCATGTAAGCCCCTATCTTTATCTCTTATTTTAGAACTGTTGTACTCAGTTGTGCTTTTACTGGTTTTCTCAGTCTTGTCTGTGGATGGAAGCTCAAGAATCTAACATTTCCATTGCTTCTGGATTTTCCACTCACAGTCAGTGAAAGTGGGTCCTTGAATGGTGTGTTAATGCCAAATGTTTCAGTTGTTGTTCAAGGTGTGTAGTGTTGCTAGTGGTTGTGCCTGACTGTCGTCAGGGTTGAAGTTAAGCCTTATCTTGCTTAGTTTGGCCTCTGTTGTGGTTTTGGCTTGGTGGGTTTTTTGGCATGAGTTTCTTTTGTTTGGTTGTTTTTTATCTCTTCCCCTTATTCCAGAAAGGATCTGTATTTGTTGAGCCTTTTGCTCAGCTTTTGTTAACCTTGCCTCAAGTTTTGAGATTGAAGGGGGCTATTTGAACTCGATTCTTGACAGCTGAGATTCACTGCAGTATTTACTGGCATCTCTTTGAGTTAAAACTTTCATTGCCCTGTCAGGAAGACCAGAGGGGCTTTCACTGCATTTTCACTTTTATTAAGCAAGATTTTCTTGGAGGATGTTTCTGGCATGAGAAAAAGTTCTTGTCCTTAGGAAACAAAGCTTAGGAAGTTTGTATTTGTTACACTGAACCACCTGCTACCCCTTCATGGTAAGTAGCCAGAAGAGCAGTATTGCCTGTTTCATAAATCATGTCCTTTCTTCTACCCACCTTTAAGCCTCCTGTCTGGCAGAGGATTTTTCTCAGCTTTTAACAAGATAGTCTTAATTAATTTGCCTTCAATTTCACCTGCAGTGAGGAAAGTATTACCAACATTGATTTAAAGTTTTACTCATTGGTTTGCTGCAAACAATTTCTTACTGAGATAACTTCTTTCTGCATTTATTTGACTAGGGTACAATCAGTTGCTGAGGTGCTATGTAATTAGCAAGAACTAAACTAAATATATCAAGCTTCTGCTAGACTGTCATGCACTTCATGAAAATGAATTCAGATAGACAAGGGGAAGACATTCCTGAAAGGTGTGGAAAGTAAAGTTGAGAAGTGGTCCAGCAGCAACTCTCTTCTGTGTTGAAGAAGGCAACCTTGGAAGATGTTTAAGTCCTCTTATTAATGGAAGACTGTAGGTTACTGCATTGGACTAAATGTCTTCCTTTTATCTCAGCTGCTTTTTGGACCCTAAATTTACCTGATGTTTTCTAATATTTCTTTCTTGGAGTGGCTGGATGGGGTCTCTTTCTGTGGCCACTGCAGAGTCATCAAACCCATGCTATTCACTGACACAAGGCTGGCTGCTGTGGCTTCTGGGTGCCCAAACCAAGAGCTGCAGCAATTTAGATGTCGTTGCCCCGTAGTGATGTGCTACTGTCCCTTTGCTAGTGGTTGTCTTCCTGGAGCAGAGCTGGTGTAAGGAAACACAACCACTCTGCTTCATAGTCCAACACCTTAGAACTCACTTTTAGATCAAACTAATTCAAATCCGCATGTTTCACATTGGGGTGTATGTGGTGTTCTATGAACTTTAGTGTAAGGGCAAAGGGTTGGAACAGTGAGGTTCACCTTGAAGTAGCTTCAAACCAAATCAAATGGTGCCCGTTGTCTGTTTCCCTTTGAGAAACAGGATCACTGCCATAGGGAGGCTCTTGGGAGGCCTTGCTGGTACAGCTGTGCTGCCTTGTATACTTGCAAGGTTATTTAGCACTTTGAGTCCCCAGAGAATGCACAGCTTTGCATTGCAGTCAAGTTGTAGTCCTTTGTGTGGCATTAAAAGGATGCTTCCGAAAACAAACCCTGAAGTGAATGACTGACCAAATCCGGCCTCCCCAGGAGCTTGTTGAGTTAACAGTAACCTTGGCCCTTATCCAGCGTGCATTGTGTGGTCCCTTGGCTTCTCTTACCTGGCAGGGTTTGAGATTTGCAAGAATTCCCCCGTTTCTGGACCTTCTGAAAGCAGGATTCCTGCCGGTCTCAATACCTTACTTATTCATAAAGTGGACCTGGCAGGGAGGTTCGAAGTATGGTGGGAAATGCATACATGTGTCTGTGATTAAAAGAGACTCTGTATGCTGGAAGGGAGCCAGCCAGCAGGCTGGGTTTTGTAATTCTTCTCCTACAGCTCTGTGCTTCCCCTCCAACAGCAGTCTGTTAACACGGTGCAATAGGCTGCATCCTAAACTTGTACGATTCAAAACAGAGCAGCTGAATGAAAGGTAGGGTTGGGCAGCATTATTTTTTAAGCCTGGCACCTTTAACAATGCTTTCGAGAGAGAGAGTTTCATTACTCAAGTCATTTTTTTTTTTTCAAGGCAAAGGCTGCTTACCTATGAGCTGTGTGTGGTCTACCAGGGTAATTAATCTGGCCGACTTCCCAGAATAATTTGGAAGAGATCTGTAAGCAAAAGAAGTGTTTTTTTAGCTGGGGTAGCCTGCTCCTAGCTGTCGCCTTTCCGCTGTCCTTCCCTCTTACCATTTTATAGTGTGCGAGTAGTATATTTTTTTGAGGTGGTGGAGGGAAGGCAGTTTTAAAGTGAAAGAATAGTTTTACTTTATCCTCTTAATTTTCTAGACTCTCTAGACAACAAAGACTTGCCTTCCTGCTCGAGTGAGGTGTTAAGCTACTTGACCCTCAGAAGCCAAAAAGGTGAGGTAGGCTAGGAACCGTGTAGATTATGTATTCTTGTTGAAGCAGTGGGAGTCTAAATAAAATCTCTACTATCTCTTTATTTCCAATTCTTGCTATTGTCAACAATGTGGTGCAGTTCTTCCTGTGTGCAGATGAGAATACAGATTCTTTGATATTGGTGAGACTTCATGCTTCCCCATATCTGGATGTTCAGATTTCTGCAGATTCTGGAAAATAATAAACCCTTGAGTTGGACAAAACAATTTCCTGCAAAATAATTGTCTGCTGTATCAATAGAGAGGGAATCATGTAGCTAAGGAGGAATAACACTCAGAGATCTGGTCTTAAATTACTTGTTCCTAACTGTCATGAAGTTTTGCAAGCTCCCTCTCATCCTAAATCACCCAAAGTGGAGGCTACAGCCAGCTTGAACACCTTGAAGACTGAGTTACAAACTGTAATGTTGGCTGGCATAACCCATCTAAATTCTATCCCCATCCCATATTTGTGGATGAAGAGATGCCTGCTCCATGTTTCAACACAAGCAAAGTCTTCAGGGGGCACTTTGTAGTTGCCATCTGCTCTGTTCTCTACAGGTACATCTAGCTCTGATTGTAAAGCTGCTACGTTCCTCTGGGCAAGTTCCAAATGGTGCAGACCCCTTGCATGTGGCATCCACACTGAGTTCCTCCTTGTGTGTAGAGGACCCTCCCCGAGTTCCTCTGGATGCCCTCTTGCCAGCTTGCCTGCTGCTAGTTATGAACTGCTCAGCTCATGCAAATCTAGATAATTTCTTATTCAGAATCCAAGTGGTTATAATTTGACTGAGTTCCCTCTGCAAGTATGTTAATACTTTTGCTTTCGATTGAGAGTGTTTGCAGAGAGGCTCTGTTTAATGATTCAGTTTTGAAAGCTAACTCAGGTTAATATTCAACATGTGTTGTTCCTCGCTTCCTGCCTTGTGTACTTGCTCAGGATTTTAATTCTTGCAATATGAGTAAAGTGTGAAATCATGAACCTTAGCTTGGGGTACCGAAACCAAGAAAGGCTTAAGAGAGTAGTGAGAAAATGGTTTTGCTAACCCCATATTCACCTTCTAGTATTGGATAAATTGCATGTCTGTGGACCCATCTGGCACTGCAGGGGAGTAATATCCTTTATGACAAAGACATTTTACTTAAGGTTTTCTTCCAGCTCTAGTCCAGAAGGGGGAAATTGATTTAGCCTGTGATGTTAGAAACCAAAATCAAGGAGTGCTGAGACAGAGGGCAAGCTGCACCGTGACACCTTCTGTGCATTTAGATGAGAAACAGGATCCTTTCTCTATTACAGTGATCTCTCCACATCTGTTGTGCTGTTCTTACTCAGACACATGCAAAGTCATATGTGCAGCGCTGACAGCACTGTAATTGTTCCTTTGGAATCAAAGGACTCCTCATATGAACTCCTGTGCTCTTGCTGTAAATACCAGCCCGCAGAAGACAAAGTTCTAGATTTGTTTCATTCCAAGAGGAAGCCTTAAGAAGAAAAAGGTTTTTTTTTTCCTGGGAGTGTTTGGGAACAGTATCCTAAGGGGAAATATTTTTTATTTCTATTGATGCCAATCTGACTTGGCTTTGCAGCTGGCAGCAGTTTCTATAAAGCTGATGGTATTTTAGATTGAAAGGACAAGGACCTTTGTGAAGTTTTGGACTCTCTGCCTCACATGGGGAAGAGGGACACAGTAACTAGATTGTGCCTGTTGTATATCTGATATGTAAAATGATAACAGCTTGTTCATAAAGCGCAAGAGGCTATAGTCCATTCTGAAGTAGATTAGAGCTTTAAAATACTAGGGTTTGAGATTGCACTCAGTGGTTACCCCTTTGAGGTGCCCTTGTGTTACAGCCTTTGTGAACGCTGTGAAGCTCCCTGGCCAAAAACTTCTCTTTTCCTCTCATTCAGTGGCTGGAAGCTCCCGGTGGGGCAGGAGGACTGCACAGCCAACGATCACATCTGGACTGAGCTTCTAGATGAAGGGTCTTGTTTTAGTTTCTCTTTGCTCATTTGGATTTATGTAACTTACGTGGTTTCTTCTCTCCAGTAACTAACAGCCACAGCGTTCATTAGAGTCGTGTAGCAGACTTTCTGGGGAGCAGTAGATCTGCCAAAGCCAGTTGAAAACTCTGACAGAAGCAGGTTTTCCTGGGATAACTGCTTCATATGAACCAAAATGTCTTGCCAAATTAGGTTGGTTGGGGACATTGTTTTGGAAGAAAATTAGAAAAAAATCTGGTGATGTCATCCCCTTTTTACCTTTTGGGAACCTGAAGTTATTTCTTTGTGTTTCTCTCTCCCCCCCTAAATTGGAAGCAGCTTTTCATTGTAAAGTATTTTTTTGTGCATGTAGACTGTATAACTGAAGTGGAAAACAGAGTTAGATTGAGCTGTAATGATTTTACAGGAAACTCTCTCATAGATTTCCATTCAGATTTGGCAGAAAGCCCCTGTCGAAAAAGCTCAGAACCTTTCATGAAACCAAACCTCTGTTGTTCAGACAGCTTTCACGCTTACCCCTGCAGTGGCTTCCACCTAGATTAGTGCTGCAGAGGAATACGTGTGCAGATCAGCAAAGATTTCAGCATAATGTGAAGTATCTGCTCCTCTCCATGTGAACCACCTGTATTTTCACTTGTTTGATGCTGAAGTTTGGCAGTGGCGATTAGCTGATAATGCGATCCTGTTGCTGGCTGATGACTCTGTCGAAGTTATAGACCGTCATTCTTGGCGTACAAATAAAATATTCAGCGATTATATTGAGCAGTCGTATGAAATGGAGTTTGAGAACTCCCTAATCTCTGATATAGGCTCCTTCAGATCATCTGTCAGTACAGCGCTGCGAGTGCACCACAGGAGAACTAGTCTGAAAGAGGCACTGAAGTTGACTTTTTGTACTATGAAAGCCTGTGAAGTTCTGTCTCTTGAAGCCTGGACTTAGCTTGTGAAAGTTGTTTCACACAGTATGCAAGTGGCACTCGTTCCATGACTATTATGGGAACTATGGTGGCTGGTAACTTAAAAAGAGAGAAATCTGGATATTATCTGAAGAAGAAATCTCACCATTTTTACTTCATATGTTGTAGCTTCTCCCAAAGCCTCAGGGGAACAAAATGCACGTAAAAG
The DNA here is from genome assembly GCA_013389865.1 of Piaya cayana. NCBI lineage: Eukaryota > Metazoa > Chordata > Aves > Cuculiformes > Coccyzidae > Piaya > Piaya cayana. Next base: position 19,539 of record WAAB01021471.1, read on the forward strand.
CAGATGTGATTCTTCATGCATGCTGACAAATACCCCCCTGAAAAATCATAATGGGAAGGATGAAGATTGGTGCGTTCATTAGGAGAAGCTTGCTAGCAGCAAAACATGATTTGGAGCCTCCTCGTTTCTGTGTCTGGTAGTTCACATGTGATGGCACATATATACTCTCTGAGGGATTAAAAAAAAGAGACTCTCAAAAGGCCGAGATACCCATTATGAAGTCATCAGGCTGGAAAACTGCCATTTATTAGATTAATATGAGCCTGGCCAATTTTTCAAAATGTGCATTATAAAAAGAACAATGCTTAGTGTTTTATGTTTTCAGGGTGCTTTCAACCCTTCATGAAATCATCCTCAGAGATACAAAAGCTGTGCTTAAGCAAAATTTGGAAAGCGTTGAATTCAGGATTTATTTAGTCATTGTAGAAACCAGTAAGACACTGGTTCTCGAATATTTTTAACTTTCTTCCTTTCTCCTTGACTCCACTTGTATCCTTATTTGAGACTTATAAACACAGTGGGAGGTGCCCAACTGATGCACTGTAGAAGAACGACTGTGAGAAGGTGGCAGGGCATGGGGTGGTGTGCTTGATAAGGACTGTCTGGGCAGAAGGTGCCCTGCAGAAGAGGGATGCTCTTCCTGAGTGTTGCTCCTCCTCCAGCTTGGCCTGATCCCCCATCTTTGTGAGGAGTCTGGCCTGGCTTCCCAGGTTTGTGTGAGCACAGATACTGGTGAAGGGGCTGGAGAACAAGCCTTACGAGGAGCGACTGAGAGCTGGGGTTGTTTAGCCTGGAGAAGAGGAGGCTGAGGGGAGACCTCATTGCTCTCTGTAACTACCTGAAGGGAGGTTGTGGAGAGGAGGGAGCTGGGCTCTTCTCCCAAGTGACAGGGGACAGGACAAGAGGGAATGGCTTCAAGCTCTGTCAAGGGGAAGTTCAGGCTGGACGTAAGGAAAAAAATTTTTCACAGAAAGGGTCATTGGGCACTGGAACAGGCTGCCCAGGGAGGTGATTGATTCACCTTCTCTGG
>WAAB01021471.1:27294-45119 GCA_013389865.1 Piaya cayana
GTTGTAGAGAGGAGGGTGCTGGCCTCTTCTCCCAAGTGACAGGAGACAGGACAAGAGGGAAAGGCCTCAAGCTCCACCAGGGGAGGTTCAGGCTGGACCTTAGGAAAAAATTTTTCCCAGAAAGGGTCATTGGGCACTGGCAGAGGCTGCCCAGGGAGGTGTTTAAGGCACGGGTGGATGAGATACTGAGGGGCATGGTTTAGTGTTTGATAGGAATGGTTGGACTTGATGATCCGATGGGTCTTCTACAACCGTGTGATTCTATGAAGAGGGTGCCTGAAGTCTGCTTGTAGGCTGGAAGGCATCTTACTCATCTGCAGGTGTTCAGCGATCTGTAGATGCACATTCCTGCATGAAGCAGTGGAACCATCCCTGAATGCCCCCTGGAATACAGACCTAGCTTCTCAACCAGGCTGAGTGGAATAAGTTGCAAAAAACAATAAACAGATGTTGTTGGTGGGGGGGCTTTTGTGCTGGTTCTGCTCGCTGCTCTCACTGGCGAGCTGTGGAGTGCGGGGAGACTGAAGTACACTTCTGAAAAATAGATGAACAAAGTAAATGATGTGCTGTGATACCCTTGACTGGGCTTTTTAATAGTGTTTGTTGGCTTACTTGCTAATTTGCAAGGTCTGGTAATTTGCGATCAGCCTTCCAGTCGTTAGTGTGAATTAGTGCGGCTCTATTGTATCAGAGGGACAAGGAAGTCAATAAGAAAGAGAAGCATCCCACGGCAGTGAAGCTGTAGGAAAATAGCTTGAATGTCTTTGCACTGTTTATTGTGGTACTTATCTCAGAACTATTTCATATCAGATTAGTTCTTAGTTCATTTCCTTGCATGTAAATAACTGTCCAAAAAAAGAAAAGTCTTTCCTAGCCTTTGGTGAAGGTGATCTCGTGTTATTGTTTGTTTGAATACCTCCATTGTGGGCCTTTTATCATTTTTATGATGGCTTAAGAAATGTGTCAGCTATGTAACATCTGCACGATGTTTGCTGAAAATTAAACTGGTTTGAGGCATTATATTTCAAATCTGTCATACTCATTTTTGTGGTGACATTATTTCATTTTAACCAAATTATTCTGAGGTTTTTGTGCGTTGTCTTTCTCTCTCAAAAAAAAATGCCCAACAAACCAAAACCCTAGTGATAGCTCTGTCTTGACAAAGTCCTTAAAATGTCCTATTTGCAACTCAACTGCACTGGTGAGACCGCTCCTTGAATCCTGTGTGCAGTTCTGGGCCCCTCAGCACAAGAAGGATGTTGAGGCTCTGGAGCGAGTTCAGAGAAGAGCAACAAAGCTGGGGAAGGGGCTGGAGAACAAGCCTTATGAGGAACAGCTGAGAGAGCTGGGGGTGTTTAGCCTGGAGAAGAGGAGGCTGAGAGGAGACATCATTGCTCTCTACAACTTACCTGAGGGGAGGGTGCTGGCCTCTTCTCCCAAGTGACAGGGGACAGGATGAGAGTGAATGGCCTCAAGCTCCACCAGGGGAGATTTAGGATGGACATTAGGAAAAAAAAATTCCCAGAAAGGGTCATTGGGCACTGGCAGCGGCTGCCCAGGGAGGTGGTTGATTCACCTTCCCTGGAGGGGTATTAAGGTGCTGGTGGACGAGGTGCTGAGGGACATGGTTTAGTGCTTGATAAGAACGGTTGGACTTGATGATCGGTGGGTCTCTTCCAACCTGGTTGTTCTATGATTCTATGATTTAATCATATTATTGTTTTATGAAACCTATCTGTCTGTTTCCAAAACAGTAGTGGACAATACTTCATGTGTTCCATCATCAGGCCATTCTTACTTGCCACTTTGCATGAAAGGATGGTCTTTCAGTCATAAACATAGTGATGAGAGTTTTTGGAGAAATTTCTTTTCCAGCACTTCTTAGTTTTCCTTGGAGATCCTGGAAAGGTTGTTTGTTGCCCTAACCTTAAAAGGGAAGTTTTGTTTAAAATCAAGACATTAAGTAATCACTCTTAATGATATTTAACTGACTTATAAGATAGAGGTTTCAATCATGAACACACAAGACATCCATGTATCTAAGAAGTCAGTCCTCTATTGCTGGAAGTCTAGNTGTGCTTCTGAGGCTGGTGACAGACAAGGTTATCCAGAGTATGGAGCTGATTCCGCTTTCCATCTGTCACTCTATCCTCTGTTCTGATAGATGCCAGATGAATTTTTTTATTTTCCCCTCATTTTCTAGCTCCTTTTATTCTGTAATATGCTGATGCATAGTTTCATGTTTAAAATTACTGCTATGATATAAAGCAGCTTAAATACAGGACACGTTTTATCCAGGAGCAACTTTATTTCCTTTTATTGTTCAGCTGACTAGGTCAGAAGATGGTAAGGTGAATTTCTCCAGGGACACATTAAGATTAGCTGGAGATGCAGGCAAATTCGACTTTCTCCTTTGTGGTTGGTTACAGGCTGGTTCACACAAGTTACACTGACCTGATTTTTGGTTTTACAGTTTAAGAAGATTCCCCTTTTGTTCACGGTTCATTGACAAAAGCCGAGTGGGTTCTACTGATACTTGTCATCTTGTGCCACTTTCAAACTGTGAACACCTGGGAATGAAAGGGGACGGGTTGCAATCTACTGTTAAAATTGCATCAGCAAATATTTTTGTTATAGTGAGAGTTATCCAATGTACTTAGCTGGGAGATTTTTCTGCTTCTGAATGAGGGAGACAGTTTCATTGCTGCCATATGTCTTAGCCTTTTCTTGTCTTAGCTTTATTATACAACCCCCATTATCACAGAATCTAAATGATACACGCTTACTAATGGATGGTTTTTACCATTTGCAGGCAAAACTGTTATAAAGATGGAAAATGGCATCACTTGATGGGTTAAGAGCTGTGTTTAGATCACCTAATAGATATGTCTAGTTTAGGTATGCCAGTTAATACTGAATTTAAATGCGTGAAAGCAGTGGGTGATTGAAACTTCAAGCTCTGGGCTTTTTTGTATGCAAGTAAAGAACCGAAGAGCCAAGGTCTGGTAGGTTCCAGGTGGGAGGTTGACTGAGCAACCTTTGGTGCATGGACTGAGCAGTGTCTTGTCCTCAGCCACCTGATCTTTTGCTGGAGCAGAGGCTTGAACCTGAATACATGTCTGTGAATGTCGGAACATCCATCTCGCCTGGTAGGGACCCCTCATGCCTGGCTTCATTTTGTGATATCAAACAGGAGAAAGGGGTTGTCCGCTTCTGCTGCCCTGACAAGGTGTTTTTTGCTGCAGTGACATGAATATCTTGTGATTTGGTTTAGCACGTAATGTCCAAAACTTTGTGCTGAGGTTTTTCTCTGGGTGTCCCCAAAATTGCAGCATGGCCTGTGTAGGATGACAAATAGCTGTACATTTCATTAAACTATTTTTTTTTGTTGTTATAGGAAAAAAACCCCATCACAGTGGCCCATGATAGTCAGAGGAGATGTTTTGCAAGGGCCTGCCAGAAATTACCAGTCTTCCACTAAGCTTAAGGGGACGCTGGACTGGGTTACAGTGGATGCAACAGAGCTTTTGATTCCTCACTTGCAAAAGGCAATCAAGGTGGCCCAGGGCACTGGGGAGCAGAAACGCTTGGTGAATGCAAATTTCTAAATTAAGCTGTTTTACGTGTGCCTTCAGCAGGAAGACGGGTGAAAATGCACCTTCCCAGTGGCAGTCTGATATAGCATGAGGCACGCTGAATTGCCAGGCTGCTTGTTGCATTTCAGTCTTGTGTCTTTGGGGAATAATCTTTTTATGCTTTTTTTTTTTAGTTATTTGGAGTGGGCTGGAAGGGCGGAGAAGCATTGTCAGATTCAGTCAGCCCTTAACCTAATTAAACTCAACAAGTACACGTGTATGTACACATAAAATGTGTGTATGCATAAAATTATTGTTCCACTCCTGTTTGTAGATATTATAGCTCTTCCTGCTGCGCTGCTTTGATATAACTACTGCAGTGTTTGCCCACCTATGAATATTACTGGTTTTATTCTTCTTCAATCTTGTGTGACTTCTCTGTAAACCTTTCTAGTCTGCGTCTCGAACGGCATAAGAAAGATCTAAGGAGACTGCTTTCTTCAGAGCTTGTGAACCCATGTATGTATTAAACCATGAGGACCAAGGAAACTGTTGCGAAGGAACCAAACTAAAACTTTGTTCCCCAGCCAAGGACAGTTTAACGTTCGTATTAGCACATTTTAGACTATGGATAGCTTGATGTCTGAGGCCATAAATTTTTTGAAGTAGCCATAATGTGTCACGTTTCTTTTTGATCTGCATTTAAATTTTCATTTACTTTTATATGTTGCTGGTGGAGGGCCAGCTGTTTTCTATCATGAGCAATGGTTGCTCAATTAGATTTGGGTTTTTTCCCCCCAGCTCTGAAGATATGTGCATTATCAAAGCAGGTGTTTGGCTCTGGAATAAGAGAGGAGATGGTTCTGTAGGGAATACACTTAGCAAAGCAAAGCCATAAATAGGTCTTGTGTCAGTGTTTGCTGTAATGTCTTGATATGTGTCATCATGAATTATATATTATTTCAGATTTATCACTTCTTCCACTGATAAGGGACATTGCTTCTTTGAGTGAGTTTTCTTCATGCTTTAGAAGATTTACTGATGCATTGAAATTCCCTGCATTGGAGATTCAGATGAACTTTTGGAAGCTTGAGATAAGAACTATAAATCTGCTGTAAACTAGGAAGCCATTTCTCAAAGTGTGTATTTATTGACAGAGTTTGTACTAGCTTATTCTTCTACTTCATGTCTGTGTGCATCAGAAGAGATTTTTCTTTCCAACAACATGAACAGAAAGTGAAAAACTTAATGTGGGTTGTACAAGAAATAGGTCATTTGTCAACAAAGTAGAAGTCTTCATTAAAGCATCACCAGGTATTGTCTCAAAGGGGTAATTGCCGAAAGGGTCTTTAAGTGTCTCGAGTACTGTTTTCAGGTTTTTCTCTTTTGAAATGCTATTCCATTGGTGCTATTTCTGAATACATTACGAGGCTTAAGTCCTTATTTTTGAGCTTTAAAATAACATTATTAAAAATTCTGGAATGGACGGCTTCATTTATTTTAAGTTCTTCACGCAAAAGTGAATTTGATCAGGCACATTTGAAAACAAGGCCGTTTAGTGGATGGGGTAAGGGCATCAGACAGGGAAGCGGCTATTGAGCTTTCAACAGAAAACCTCAACTCTACCTTTTAAATAGAAGGAGATGTGGCATATCTTCCATCTAGCCTGCCAAGGCCTAAACTGGAACACCCATCTAAGATGTAACCTGCATGCAAGAGCACCTGGCACAGTAATCATAGAATCACTAGGTTGGAAAAGACCTCTTGGATCATAGAGTCCAACCATTCTGATCTGCCAGTAAACTGTGTCCCTGAGCACCTTGTCTAACTGTCTTTTAAATCCCTCTAGGGATGGTGACTCAACCACCTCCCTGGGCAGCTGTTCCAGTGCCTGATGAGCATATTAGACCATGCAACCTGACACTGGATTCCCAACAGGAAAATTGTGCCTGGGGAGGCACGTGTAAGCGAGACCCTGACATCTAAGACCTTGAGCAGATTCATGTGAGGAGATTATCATGTGAGGGAATGGCCTCAAGCTCCGCCAGGGGAGGTTTAGGCTGGACATTAGGAAAAATTTTTCACAGAAAGGGTCATTGGGCACTGGAACAGGCTGCCCAGCGAGGTGGTTGAGTCACCTTCCCTGGAGGTGTTTAAGGTGCAGGTGGATGAGGTGCTGAGGGACGTGGTTTAGAGATTGGTGGGAATGGTTGGACTCGATGATCTGGTGGGTCTCTTCCAACCTGGTTGTTCTATGATTCTATGATTATGCAAGTCCCGTAAAATTTTTTTTCTTTCCTAACATTAGTAAGATTTTACTAAAAGTGTAAAGCTATGGATAATGATGTATCTGAGCTTAATTTTTTAAAGTCTTAAACTTAAAAAAAAAAACCCTTTAATGAAGTTCAGGCTGTCAATATGAATGACTGAAGAATATCTCATTTCAAGTAGCCATTTTTCTCTGATCCAAACCAAGCTGCATTTTTTTGCCTCCTTCTAGCTCTTTTTATTTTGTAAAATACTGACACCCAAATTGACATTGCAATTTTGTAACAGAATTTCATAACGAGCTGCTTAGATACAGAATCTGTCTTCTGTTCGGGTCTGATTTCATCCCATTTTATGGTTCAACTGAGTTGAAGATAATACTTCCCCTGGGGGCCTATTAGATCCAGCTGGAGACCCCTCAGTATCTTCCCTGCCTTTTACCCAAGGGCAGAATTTACCCCGTTTTACAGATACAGCTATGAAGTGAATAATACAGTTTGGCTTTTACCACTGCAGAGCTGCTTTGCATTGCTGTGACTTAGTCTGCTGCATTAGTTCTGGCCACTGAAAAAAGTGGTAGTGTTTTAACTTTGTTCAAACTGCCAAAATAAAAGGTCTTTTAGACAATATAAACCTCAAGACACAATCCAAGTGTTAAAGCCATAAGTCTCCCTCTTCACGCCACTTCCTCTCTCCCAAGCACTCACTCTTTTACTAGCTGACATGGATGTTATGTACAAATTTATTGAAACTTCAAGTCATGTTGCAAAATGTTCATACAGGACAAATATTCTCCATCACAGTTGTGGGATTATTCAGATGAGTCATCTTTGCTCCATTTGTACAGTGGGGTGGGATGAGAAGAGACATGTTGCGTGTGAGTGGCAAGGAATGCTCAAATGTAGCATCTGATGGTACCAACAAAAAGAATGTAGGAATATTTCCCCCATTCCTCACTTGCATTCAGATCTTAAAATCCAAAGTTCTGGTTATTTATCTATGAGACTCAAGGCCAGTCCGTACTGATTAAATATTGAAGCAATCTAAATCAAGATAGTATCACTTTCTATACTTTCTAGTTACTGAAGACCTGCTCTTCAGCAGCAGCAGTAGCAGATTTCCTATGCAGGCCATCCAAGGAGAGCACCAGTAGCTCTAGGCTGTTGCTGTTTGAGTTGGGTGCACCCTCCCTGAATGTGTCAATGAATTTTCAGAGCTGAGGTAGCTCCTGCCTGGCCAGTTTGGCATGTGTGCATGTGTGCATCTTCCCACACACGCAGTGTTGATGCTGTGTTGTGGTGTGTGCTGTGGGCTGTTGCAGTGCTTGTGATGTCCAGATCTGTCTCTGCATGTAGATCTCGCCCAACTCCAGCAACCTCTTATTTCCAAAAGCTTAGGGTTGCACCGGGTTTTGCTCCTTGAAAGAACCGCACTGTCTGCTGAGACTTCCTAATGGCATTTCTCAAGTTTGGATGAATGGAGATTTTCTGATTTTGCTTGAAGTGCCTGTCTCCCTTGTACTTCGGAAGATGCCAGACTGTAAGGGGGAGACTGGATCCTGGACAGTCATGACCAAGCATCAAGTTTGTTCCTCAGTTGGGGATGAATGGTAAGCCCTTAATGATAGGACATTGCTACATGGAAAAATGTTGATGCCATCTTTTAGTACAATAACACTGCTTAGATAGTCCCATGGTATTAAATAGTTCTAAATGATAGACAGAATAAAGAAGTTTTGATATTTTAGTGCCTGTCACTGAACTTACAAAGCATGAATGGTTAAGCTCTTTGGAGCTTTAGATCACACACTGACTGGCTGCTGGGATGAGGAAGAATTGATTTTTGGCTAAACTAGGTGCCATAAGAATCAAACAAGGATGTTTTCCTTTCTGTGATTGGTTATAAATTATAAAAGCACTTAGTGATGTATGGCAATGAATTGGTCCAGCAATGAGTTCTTATGTCTGTCTAAATACACGGTGTGTGTAGAAATGGAAACAAAAGAAATTCTCTTTCTTTAGGGGAGTGGGGAGGAGCTGTTTTGGGGGTTTTTTTTTGGCTGGGAATTATTTTGTCTTGTTTGTCTTGCTGCAGATCTAAGCCTAAGGATGTCTTTTGAGATGGTCTTTTCCCAGGTGTCCCAGCTCAGACCGAGAATAAGTTGAAGCTGTTTTTACTATGTCAGATTTTTTTTTGGCTGTAATTCTGGCAGGAGACTTATGCAAGCACAGTGGTCTGTCTGCATAGAGCTGCTTGCAATATCGGGGACTGCAGTTTTCATTTTGTCTTCCATAATTGGAAATAAATCTTCTAGATTGAAAATAGAATGTATTGCTTGTTGCATATGGGGGAAAATCTGACCAGCGTAATAGTGTTGCATTTTTATGTTTGCTGAGATGAATTGATTCACTTTCTTGCATTTGGTTTGCAGAGCTACTTTCCAGCTCTGCTCAGCTGGACAAGATGAGGATGCCATCTAAGTAGGAATTTTCTTACCAAAATTTACAAGTTCTTCTCAGCACTGCGGATGTGCAAGCTGCTGTTTTCTTCCAACACAGTATAGGTGTGCTTAATTTGAGAAAACCATCACTGAGTTTTTCAAGGCAGAATTAGTTATCTTAAGTTCGATCTGCTGTATTTCTACGCATTGAGCCTGATTCTTCTTTGGCTTCGTGCCCATACAAATGGCAGTTTGACTCAATCTAGGGTTCACCTGTCAGTGGTTAGTTTGATGATGTCTTTTTTCCCTAATACGATGCAGGTATTCACCTTGCTAGTGTATTAAGAGCACTGATGAATTTGTCTGGATCTTGATAAATGCAGTCAGATGAAGGTTGTGTATGAGTATAAAACCCCCATAAATGCCATAGGTTTAATCTCTTTCCCAGAAAGACATAATTTGCATGTGTAACCCGCTGGTATTTTAACTAATCTTCTGTGTCTGATACAGAAGGTGTGAATTATTGCAACCACTAAGAAACAAGCCCTAGTGCTTTATTCAAGTTGGTGCATGACATGCATTTAGCTATGGAGATCCCTAGTGTGCTGCGTATGGGTGAAAATGGTCTATTGGTCTCAGATATTTTTATGAGCGGTGCACAGAGGAGCACACTGAAGTGTGGGACAAAAAAATATATTGTATTGAATATTACTTCATCTTTTGCAATAGTGAACAGAAACTGTTAAGCATAAGATTGAGTCGCCTTCCCTGGAGGCGTTTAAGGGATGGGTGGGCAAGGTGCTGAGGGACATGGTTTAGTGATTGTTGGTTGGACTCGATGATCCGGTGGGTCTCTTCCAACCTGGTGATTCTATGATTCTATGTTGCAAACTGATGTCCTGGCATTTGTGCAGACTATCCCAGGGATGCACCCATGGGGAGAATCTCCAGGATGCTCTGAGCATCTGCAGGATTTTGGGGAGGCTTGGCTGCTGCAAGCCTGTCTCCCTGCAGGAGTGCTGATAGTGCCATTAGTCTCTGCAGTGCTTGTGAAGTCCAAGTTGCATCTACATGTAGGTCTCATTCAACCTTGCGCATCAGTCTGCCCCTGTAAAAATTAGGACTAGAGTTGAGTTTGTTTCCTTCTTAAAATGAAGACCTGGAGCACAAGACGAGGCTGTTGTAGCAGACCAAACTCCTGTAGCTGTCCTAGCTCAGCCACTGTTTACACAGAACAGAGCAATTAGGCTGTGTTAGTTTGGAACTGGCAATGTGAGAAAGTGCTCTCTGCATGTGTAAGTTATTTATTTTATTTTCTTTCACTGTGGTGGTGGTTAGTAGTGTTATGTAAAATATCCATTCACCAGAGAGAACCCACAGGGAAATTCCAAGCACAGCTACTTTCTAGAGACCACCTAACGCCTTAGGGGACTAAGGTCTGGCAGATATTGTAGCTTTGCTGTATCCCTGGTCAAAAAAGGGATTCTGGTTGGCATTAAAAAAAAGAAAATTGTATTTACTCTTGGTGTGGTTGTGAGAATATACACTTGTAAACTGGCCAGACTCAGGAGGTGACACTTCCATAGCTCAAGGAACCCTTCCAAATGTGTTCCCTGAGTATGGTAACTACGTGTCAAGCCCTTGGTTGTATGAGAGCTGTGGTAGGTAGGGGACTACTTTCCTCCTTAGCCTTGCAGAGCTCTTTTTGTATTGTTTCAAGCCTCTTCTAAAATATTTTTAGTTTACCCGTTCTCAAGCTCTTGTTGTAAGGAGCTATACTTATAAATATGCCATGGAACTAAGAATAAGCATTATAAAGCTAAAAATGCAAAATTCAAGCCAAAAGCACAGCCCTGTGATGTGTTTTGGCCCTTCTGAATTTTGACGTGATGGTCTTGGATCAGGATTTGTGGACTTATTTACAAGGATAACGTTTAATCTTTGCAGCACATGTTATTCTGTGAGACTTCGAAGAGGTCTGGTGTTCCCTTGAGAGCACCCTTGCTTCCTAAAGGCTACAAAGCAAGATCTCTTATTTTTTTCTCTGTGTAATAGGCGCTGATTTATGTACCTGTATTGCTCTCTGAACAGCAGGAATAAAGAAATAAGGTTAAGAAGCAGGATGAAGTGTCAGCGTGGCAAATCCCATGTCACTCCCTGGCACTGTCACCTTTAGGTGGCAGCACCTTCCTGTTCTATGGGATGTGGTGGCCAGTCCCCAGGCTTCCAGTGTGATTAGGAAACAAAATTAAACACAAGATCTCCACTACACTCCCCTTTTAAGCTAAACGTTCTCCTTTTCTGCCTTGTAAGTGTGAGGCAGGGCTTGTTTGACACCTCTGTCAGGCTGGCTTGCTCTTTCTCCACTTGCTATAAACATGGTTTCTCCCGTTGGCGTCAGTTTTTCTCCTTGTGTTTTAAATCCACTCTGTTCTCAGACTTCCAAAGTCTAAATTCTATTTGAAGGTAGAAGCAGGGGCTTGGAGAAGACCTGTCTGAAATGCTGTACTGGCAACTTGGTAAGGAAGAGCAGTTAATGGGGACTGAGAAAACGACGTAATTGCTACTCCAGTTCAAACACATGGAATGGTTTTGGACACTGAATTTGTCCAAAATAGCTGGAAATAAATCAAGTAATGTTTTGACTTCTAACAGTGTCATTCTGATTTTCTTAGGGTCTTCATTCTCTAAAATAAGACTGTTAGAAGAGAGGCAGTTATCAAGCTGAATAATAAATGCATTGCATTAATATGTGAATATTAATAACAGCAATTAATTAAAGAGTCTTAAATTTGTTCCAGCGAGATAAAAAGCCAACTGAGCAAGAGCAAGCAAAATAGTCAGAGAAATCAGAATAGTAAGAGAACAAGTTCTAGAAAATACTGTGAGAGGAATGAGGTTTAGGGTTTTTCTGTTGGATTTTTTTTTATTGTGGTGGTTTTTTTGTTTTTTTAATGTAACTACATAAACTACTATTTAACTTAAGCTGCTTTTTCATTAAAACATCAAGTAGATCTCTAGCTTTTCTCAAGGGAGACTCCATAACGCTTGTACCACTGGGAGACATTCTTATCTTGATCTTGTAAGGATCATTTTCCAGCAAAGACACAGTGCAACTGCTGCTGGTGTTTAAATCGGAGTCTACCAGAGGACTGAGTGCAGGCAATGGCCAGAGACCAAGGGGATGGGCCAGGTTCCTATGACCACTCACAATAAGACCAATCTACCAAGGAAGAGATGGAAACAGGTATCTGATGCCTCTTAAATTGGTTTTCTCTGCCCAGGGATTCCCTTTTCACGGGGGATTCATAGCTGCACAATTAGAGCAGCCTTCCAGTGAATGAAGCGGCTAAAGTAGTATTCAATCTACTGTGTTTCTCTGCTGGTGGCAGGTAAAGTCACTGTTCCAGAAGGATGGTACCAATATTCCTTTGGATAATACTGTAGCTTTATCTGCTTGGCTGCTGTCCAGCAACTGCTGCTTATCTCGGTAATGATATCAGACTGCATCTTTAGATTTGTCCATTGCCCTGTAAAAGAAGGCCCATGTGTGTTCTCTATACCTGTACCAGGGATTGTATCATACATACTGAATCTTTTCTAAAAAGAATGTGAACAGTACCCTTTCTCAGGCAAAGGAACCATAATCCTTCTCCACAGCTTGTCTTCTGTTGGATGAAATTAAGAAATGGCAGAGTTTTGCAAGTCTAACTCTTTCCTTCATAACAGCATGGAAGATCGAAATTCAAAATACATTGTTCTTGTTATAAGGAAATGGCTGTATATTTGTGACAATGACACAGGCTCAGAGCAAAAAATTCAAGCACTGTGCCTGCTGGGAAGATGAATGTTACACGACAAAACACTAGTTGTAGATAGGAGTTTTTGTCTAATGCGATTCAATCTATGCTGTTACAGATTCAAAATTTAGCTTCAGACAAGGACTGCAGAATCCTTGGGAGGGTGATTAAAATAAGAGCTCCCTCACCATCCGTGTATTTAAAGCTTGTTCTAATGTCCCCAAACACACTTTAAGATGTTCTGCTGTGGTCTTCATGTTCAATTGCCATCATCTGCCCAGTTCCACACCTCTTGTGCATGTAATTTTGATGTGAATTACCAGAAGTGTCCTGCATCCTTGTTAAAATGTGTGACTCGGTGCTGTTGTCTCATCTGCTAACAGCAGTGACTCTCATCTGTATCAACTGCCCTCTCTAGAAATTGAAATAATACCCCTGGCCAGTTTTAGTGTTGTGCCTAGAAAGTACATTACGCGTGAGGATGTGTCCTGCCACAAAGAATTGACATCAAAGTTAACACAGTACCACATGCAGTGTTTGAGGATTGGCTTTGCTCTGTGATTGCAGGGCACTTTTTTTTTTCTCTTTTTTTTCTCGTACGTAGACTGATTGTTGATATCTCTTCCAGAACGGAAAAGAAACTGAGAGGTACTCATTTTCCTGTTTGGTGGTGAGGTGAGTGTAAAGGTGCTTGACAAGTTGAAACTCTCCTGTCATGTTAGTTCAGTTGTCAAAAGCCAACCCCTCTAGGCACCTTAATGACTCCCTTACAAAAATGGAGCTGCAGAGCTTTGTCTTACAGTAACATTGCAAAGATGCATCTGTTCGCTGTATAACTTTGTGAAATGTCCAACACTGGGACTGCATAGGATTAGTGACAGTTTGTCATGGCCTGATTCAGGCTAGAAAGCAGGAACAGACATTACTATGGGTTATTCCTAGTTGTCTTTAATGGAGAAAATCCTTCATTACATGTCTCCTAAAATGGGAGGATCTACAAGGCTTATCTTCAACCTCTCTATCTTGATTCTTCAAAGCTCCTAGTAGTCCTGGAGCAGCAGTATGTGTGCATGCAGATAAGTCTTGAAAGATGAATATACTTATTACCCATGGCTATTTGAAATTGCTGTTTATTCTATGATTCTATGTCTACTTACTTTGTCTTATACGTGCTGAGTAGAGAGCAAAAGATGCAGTTGTTTAGTGATGAAAAGNATCTCGAAGGATGAATATACTTATTACACATGGTTATTTGAAATTGCTGTTGATTCTATGATTCTATGTCTACTTACTTTGTCTTACATGTGCTGAGTAGAGAGCAAAAGGTGCAGTAGTTTGGTGATGAAAAGAATAAAAGTTTGGGGAGAATAGTACCTTGTCTTGTCACCAGAAAATCCCAACTCTGCAATGATAATCATGGAACCGTGATGGTTCTATCAGTGTTTGGCTGGAAGATATGTTTTGTTGATGGGAAAACCTTTGCATCTTTCACAATTTAGAGCATAGTTAATGTGAAACAGATACTGAGATATTTTGGGATATGCCCTAGGTTGTGACTCCTCAGAGTTGGAAGTGGGATTGTGGCAGATTCTTCTTCAACAATTCCTCCTTCGATGACTGCTGAATGTGAAGCAGGGCCAAACTGGTATTCAGCTCTGCAGAGAATATTTTACTGTGTAATTTTTTCCCCTCAAACTCTATGCTGTTTCTTTGACATAGAAATATTCTGTTGGAACAGAGTCCGAGATGGTGCTGAGCGTTTATGGGGTTTGTTCTTTCCGGCATCTGTGATTAGTAAGGTTAACATAGCATCTTTTGGGCTTAGGTCCTTAAGAGTCCTGATAGATATACAAAAATATTTTTCATACGGTGCTTTCCCCAAAGTTCTTAAGTCCCTGTGGCATTAGGCATGAATTTTCCAAAGAACGCCCCCTTACCCCTCAAAAGAAATAATCCATCAAAGCAAAACCAACCCCAAATCTTCCAACACCATTGACCTTTCATGGAAACTAGGCTCTAGGAAGTATTTCTGTAGATTAAATAACAGACTAGTACAGTCTGAGAGACATACATAGTGAATGCATACATTATTATTTTTCTTTGGGGAATTGTTCTGATTTCAAGAACTTGATGCCTCATCTAAATGACAGGATTGCGCATTCAAGGCTGCATGAGAAAACAGTGAACAGTGACATGTGCCTTTGTTTTTTGCATTCAGCTGAATTTTCTACCGTGATCAAAATTGCAGCAAATTGAAACATTGCTGCAAAGTCAGAGCAGAGTCAAAACAGAGTGTCACTTTGATTATTCAGTGGCCTGCTTTTTTAACAATGTGCTATCACGGTAGAAGAATTTGTAGGATCTAAATATTTAAACAGCATTTCATCAAACAAAAGCTGCGAAAGTTACAGCAATACTTTTTGCATCTTTTATTGCTATTTCTTGTTAAATTAAAAGAGCAGGTCACTTACTGGCATAAAGTAATATTAGACACCTTGTTTCCCTAGTAATAAAATGGGAATAATACTGCAAAGGACTGTGTTGCGGTGATTCATCATTATGAAGTTCTACAGAAATGATAGATGTTATTAGCATCCCACGTGATTACAGTGACGGGCTGATGTGGTAGTTTGTCTGAATTAGTATTAAGTGGTACTGAAAGTCTCTCAAAAAACCTGTTCCTTCTGGATTTCCAGGCACCTAAGACTTAGCAAAGTTTGGATGAACAACTAGACTGAACTGAACTCTGCCTCTTTTAATGTTACCTTAAATGACGGATGAAGCAACTTTATGTTGTGATAACCTTGTATCTGAAATATCTCGAAACACTACAGGAATCAATATGCAAACTCCAAATATAACAACCTACAACAGCTCTGACAAGTTTGTTTCACTGTGTTCTGCAAAACAGTGCTTTAACCAACATGTGATAGAAATCAAAATGGGAAAACGCAATGTTAAACTCAAAATACTGGGAGAATGTAGTCAGAGAGAAAGTAATTGTCAGCTGGGACCCGACAGGAAATTGGGAGGTGCAGCTTCTTTTCCCACACAATGTACCGTGTGAATTGGGATCTGAACTTAAAGGCTCAGAAATGCCTTTATGGCTTGTGTGAGAAATTGCAACTCTAGGGAGAAGCAATTTGCTGGGATGCAGGTTAAATAATGTTTCATACAGAGGAATGGCAGCTCCCTGTTTGTCAGCGTAACATCACAGACCCCGTGCATTTTGAGCTGTTATACTGCTGACAAAAAAAAAAAGTACTGCTTACTAGATTGTGTAGAGCACTTACAGCAGCGACGTCTTTGAAGGTGCTTCCTTCTTTAACCTTACTCAGCCTGACTCGTGAGAGATTGCACTACATCTGGTATCACTTATATTTAAAAAAAAATGTTGTACAAATACGTTGCACCTCAAAAAAAAAAGGTGTGAGGAAATGTCAATTAATAGTTTAAGAATTTGCTTATTTATTTTTGATCTAGTGCAACTACCTGGGTTTGACTCTTATATTCTCTGCAGCGTAGAGTTGATGCAACTTGTCTGAACCAGCAAAAGCTGCTTCTCATTGTGCCTTGTTGCTCTGACAAAGCAGCCAGTAAGAGCAATCTTAACCTGACCGTTGCTTATTTTCTCATCTTCTAGCCAAACAACAACACTTGAGAAATAATACTTTCTCCTTTTCAACTACAGAAACCTATTAGAGCTCAACGATATGTCAGAAAATTTGCTGTAAATCTTAATCTAAAATAAATATCCAGGCTTTAATATTTTATAAACAGCGGAGCTGCTTGCAGAGATGGAAATGATAGAAGTTCTGTGTTCGTTTGCATGATTTTTATCTAATTTATCATAGCCAGGGTATCACCAGACTGTTTGTATCTTAGTTCTGTGCGTGGTGCGTGGGGCACATGACTGACTGGTGATGTACACTCTGCGATGGCAAAATTCCTGCAAGTGGCAATTTAGAAATAGCAATTTAGATGCTGATCAGTGAAAACTGGTTGTGCTGAATCAGTCAAAATGTTACACTGGTTCCCATTTAATGGATTTGTCGAAATTAATTATTTAGATATCCAATGATTCTTTTTCCATCTTCAGAATAATCTGTTTTCAAGTGGTCCTGAACGAACATAAACACATGTTTTCCTCGCTCTGCTTTTTAAATATTTTACTAAGTTTTCCTGTCACTGGGATAATTAAAGGAATTGGTAATGTGTCTTTGGAGGAAGGCCAAAGGGCCCTAAAGGGCAGTATTTGTTCCTTTCAATCACTGCTTAGCATTTGCCAATAAATAAAGAAATGCTTCTTAAAGTTGGGGAAAGGATTAATCAGCATAAACTACCCATTGTGTGAGTGCCTGTCATCCAGTGTAGGATCTTGTGTGTAGACCTTAAAGCCACTTGCAGGATTTTTTTAGTTCTGTGGATTTAACTAGAACTTGATTCCTGTAAAATTTACAGATCAGATCCTTTTAGTGAGATAAGGTGGTCATCATCAGAGAAGTGGTAAATGGATTTAGGTGATTAAAGAATGCTCAGTAGTCCAAGTTTGTAAATAACTGAAAGCAAATGCAGAAACATCCCCAGTAAAAGCAGTTCTTAAGATCTGTAGTGCTCAAGAAAGTAAACATAGGGTTGATATTCCTGTAGCTGAAAAAAACCTTGAATTTGCAAGCCTGACCCACATTTTTATGTATGATCCTGCTAGAGCAGAGATAAGTGATGTTTGATAGTCACTCCAGAGCTGAATACTATGTAGGACTTCTCTGATGGCTTGAGAAGAAACTTCAGGTGTAATTGAAGGATTTCTTTGTGTTTCGTTGGTGTCAGGGTCAAGCATGAGTCTCAAAGCAGGCTGAACCGCTCTGCCTTTTCAGGAGATAATGAGTGGAAATAGGTTGATTTCATAAGACTTAAAAGAAGAACTCTAAGCACTGCTGCTGCTGGCTCTTTCTGTGATAGTTTGAAGACAACTGTGATCCTTTCCTATGAGAACCGTAATTGATTATGAATCATCTTACGTTAGGTGAACAAAAAAAATTTGCCGACTTATAAGTCAGAGTGCGTCACGTTGCTGCAACGAAACCTCAAACCGACGCTCTGTATGTTAGTTTTCTCTAGGGGTGTTACAAAAAGGATAAACTTCAGAGAACTCAGTGCTTGAAGGGTGCATCACTGATCTAAAGCAGTATTTGTATTCAGCCAGTACAAAAAGGAGATAAGCATGGCCTCATAATCCTGTTTTCGTACAAGTAAAGCAAACAAGCGCAGTGCTAAAAATAACCAGTAGTGTGGGGTTTTTTTTAAAAAAATCCTTTATAGTAATTTTCTTAATATAGGTTATAGTCATTTTGTCCCTTTTTTCACTCCCATATATTGCTTTAACTCCAAGTGTGCAGTATTAAATTTTCTTCCAAAAAAATCAAAGTTTTGGGGTGTGGTGTTTTGCTTCTTCCTCACTTGTAGAAAGGAAATGCTTTGAATAGAGGCTACTTGACCAATTTGTTATGCTTTTTTTTGAAAGGCTTCAGTCGAGTTTTGAAGTTTTTCCTTAAAAAGTATGCTCAGTTTGTTTACTTAAATGTTTGCTTATTTCCAGATCACCTCTTGGGGTCTGTATGTTGTGTTGTGTATGTTGAATCCTGTGTGCAGTTTTGGGCCCCTCACCACAAGAAGGATGAGACTCTGGAGCGTGTCCAGAGAAGAGCGACAAGGCTGGTGAAGGGGCTGGAGAACAGGCCT
>WAAB01021471.1:45129-83108 GCA_013389865.1 Piaya cayana
GGTTGGACTCGATCATCCGATGGGTCTCTTCCAACCTGGTGATTCTGTGATTCTGTGTGTGATTCTGTAATTTGGGTGAACGAACTTAAAATTCAATGAGGTGGATTTATTTGTAGGCCTTGTATGTACATAAAATCCCAGCCACTGGGCCTTAGAACAGAAAACAACTCAAACTGTCCTTATGTTTAGTTAATGTTTAGAATTACATACCCAATAGACTTTGAAGGTAAAAGAAAAAAATTTTTTGTGACTAAATATATCTCTCTCACTCAAGTGAGCCTGACTACCTTTCAGTACGACCACCTTTAACCCTAAAGATTTACTTAAGAAATAAAGGGCCACTCCTGAGCTGGATCGTGCCAGTCCATCACTTCGGTGCTTTGTTTGCGAGGTCCAGATGGTGGCAAGCCGCAAGTGGGTATTTCTGCAGACTCGAGAGACGCTGGTTCTGGCAGCTTTAGACCTGTCTTTGGCTATTTAGCGCAGTTGTACGGTTAATGGGCTGTTGGACAATTTTGTCAAACTTGCTGTATTCTGGTGACTTGTTTATGATTCTGGGCAAGGAGCGCACAGTTAGCCATTTGTGAATAATTGGAAATCCTCTTGAGATCTCAAGAAAAACGCTTTCATTGTTAACTAGGGTTGATTCGCCTGTTTATTTAGGTATCCTAGATAGAATCTCAATACCGACCTTTGAATGCTCCATATATTTCTCCAAATTGGATTTTGCCTTTCTCTCTGTCTGATGTGTTTTAAGAGGCCAAGGTCTTAATTACTGTTATTATGCCTAGTTTACCATACAATTATAGTTGATGTTAATTAAAATGGGGACTCTGCAAACGCAAAAGGCAGATCTACAGGTTTTGTATGCTTGCATGTAGTTTTTGGTGTGTATCCACAGTTAGACAAATATGAAATCTTTGTCATCAGCTGCATTTGTTTTGCTTCCAATCAGCTCACTGATCTGCTTACACATCTCCTGGATACCAAAATTCTTGACCAGCCTCAAACGAAAGTAGAACCTAACTTATTCTTCAGCTACTGCCCTAAATACTAATCCTCCACGAGAAATCCATTTCCAGTATTTATCAGGCTTGTAGATGGCAGCAGCGATATGGATAAATGTTGTGATCTAGGTATCCAATAGGACAGACCTCACTCTTCTCACACTGTGATACCCTGATACAATCACAGTCGCTCTGTATGGGCCGCTTGAAGTTGTTTGGGACAGTTGTGCCGTGAACTAGGAAGTTAAAACCTTCAATTTTCTCTAAGACTTGTATTATGATGTCCCAGATTTACAAGTAGAAATGCGTACAAATAGCACAGTTTTAGGACATATGGCCCGTTCTGTATTCACAAGGATATGACATTAAGGACAACTATTTTCTCCCCATGAGGATGAGATGAGTGACTTGCGTGCATCTTCCTAAGCCGTTATAGTGGGGGACTGAAATATAGCTAATGCTTTGTAAAAGAGATAGATTTAATACATACACACACAGAGAAATATGTGCATGAAAGAGATTGTCTAATGGATGGGAAAACAGAATTTATATTTTAAAACCAAATTGTTTTTAAATTCTCAGTGATCCTAGGACGGGTATTCTGTGTAGCACGCTGGCATTTTGCTGTGTTTTCCTCTCTCAATATAGTTTAATCTGTATTAAAGCACTGTGCTGTCACAACTTTCATAAATTATTACGCAGGCGGCCAATAGAAATTACATAAATACTGCAAATATAATCGTCTGTTCTTAGCAGAAAGTCTTAAAGGACTTTTAAACTAGTTACAACAGAAAGTGGTAATCCTTCTATTAAAACTTTCTTACCGTTATGCAACATTTTTCACTTTGTCAGCTGAAAACTGTTTTTCCAAAAGTAATCTAGACCTTGCTTTGCTGAGATGGAAATAAAGGGAAGTTTGTCTTGACTAAGTGCTCTGTTTTCCCGTGACTCTGAGCAAGTAGTAGTTAGAATGAAACATTGGAAACAACAGTAATTTACTAATCAGGAGAAAAATGGTTGTTACTGAAACATACCCCATGTTTACTGCAAAATTGATTTAAAGTGTGTTTTAAAATAACAGCTCAAGAAAAATAGGCTCACAGTGGGTGCCAAATTCTAAATGCGACATTTGCATATATATGATTAAGTGCCACAGAGTGGACTTTGCTCATTGAGGTCTCTTAAGGGCAGAGAAGATAGTAAGGAATGTGTTGTTGAATTAAACTCCCTTTGGAGCACTGTGAGCTCCTGATCAGGCTTTTCATTGTCCTTGTGGAAGGTGCTGAAGCAAAAAAAATGCTGGGAATAAACCTAAAATCTACGACACTTTCACCCAAGCCCTAAACTGCTTTTACTGTTTTTTTAACGACTGCAGTACTAAAAGGTAATTAGCTTAAATTACCACTTGTACCCTCACAAAATAAAGACAAGAAGGGAAGAATTATCCAACGCAAGCTCTTGGAACAAAACAGAGTGAAACTGGCTGTTAATCTGGAGGTAAACTGAGGAACACAGTCCACTGCCCAGGAGAATAAATAGATGAAGAAATGAGATCAAACACACACTTGAGCAAAGAGAAATAATTGAGCATACACTCCCCTGCAAAGCTGTGAAAAAGGGAGTAGAGGCAGCTTTTAACAGCATTGGCAGAGGGAGCCTAAAGAAACGTGCTGTGCTGGGTACAGCACTGGGCTACAGCAAGAGCTTTGGGGAAAAAACAAAGAGAGAGCTTGATTAATCCATAGCATGAATTATCCACTCCTAGATCTGCAACAGTTGACAAAATTTGAACACAAGTAACAGAAAGGGGAGATGGGTTGAATTAAATTGTCAGTTATGAACTAAATCATATATAGGGATGAACTTCGCTCTGACAGACCTGGTCATAGAGAAAAAGAGAGCTGGAAGTTATTTCCAGGAGCCAGTTTCCAAAAAAATATTATTTCAAAAGCTTGCGTGTCCAACAGCAAAAGTAGTCTTCTCCCATTTTGTATTTGTGTACATCCTGCTTTTGTACCCATATATGCTTCCTGCGTTAATAAATATTCAAAGACTGCTTTACAGTGGTTGCAGCCAAGTTGTTGCTGGTTATTCCAGATGGAAAGATCATTGCATCTCAAGGTACTGTAACAAAAGACTTGGCAGTTCATAAGTAGTGTTCCTGCTGGGAGCAGGTGTCTTCAGCTTGACAAGATTGCACTTTATCCATGAGCGCTTGAAATGCACTGTAGCTGGTAGCAGGTCAAACAGGTCTGAATTTTTAAAGGGAGTGTTGTAAGACTTGGGTAATGAGCTTGAGGTAGTGAACAATGACATGCAAAACTAATTACCTGTTTACTAACGTCACAATAATTCAGCCATTTGTCTTGACTGGAGCCATGCTGAGCCTCTGCTCCTTCTGCCAAGCCTACTTTCCAGCCATTGAATGATTGTATGTGAACTGTTTTGCTAGAAAGTGCCAAAAACAGAAGAAGAAAAAATAAAAAGAGGGAAAAGGGAATTCATTTAACTGCTACAACCTAGTTTTTAATTTACAGACCACATAAGAGATTTAGGGATTTGATTTGCTTATATGCAAGGCACGTCTCTGTGGGAGCAGTGTGTTTTCACCGAGGAGCATAAACCGGACACCCAACAGAAGAGTTAATTATCTAAGTGCTAATGTTCTCAGACGAATACGTAATGTATCATAAGTATTTGCAATGAAGTTGTAGCTGGCAGTGTAAAATCAAACTACTCCTAGAAGTTTTATTGTTGAAGTGTGATGGCTACACTTTGCGGAGATCCAGGTTACAGACACCCAAGAGCAGGGGGCCTGCAAAGCCGTGATGAATTTCTCACCGGGAATTGCATGCAAACTGCTTTCAGTCGCTGAAACTATGAGTTTGTGACCGTGGGCTACAGCAGTGAGAGTCAGATTGGCAACTTTATGTGGTCTCTGACCCAGTGAACTCAATAGTTATCCCACTATAAAACAACAAAAAGTCATTTTAAAGAAGTTAAAAGAGAGTAAAAGGCTGGCATTTTTTCCTATTCAGTAAACTCTTTGGCCACGCTAGTTTACAGTTTATAAATCAGAACTTTTGTTTGATTTGATTGATCTGGATATGCTGCCTTTCTTCGATTGTGTCAAAGGTTTAACCTCCTATAATTCAGTATAAAATTAACCGCTGAAGTAAACTGTGTTTATTTCACACTGCTAGGATTTGGTCAACAAAAAGCTGCACAACACTTTGCTGCCTGCTTGGTTTGCCACCTCACTGAAATCAGAGCATCTTTTTCTTGGGGCTTCAGTGGGCATTAGGTCAGATGTTAATTTTACTGTGAGTCGAAATGCTGTGTTAGGACTGCTGAGAGTAAAATAATGGATTATGCTTAGCGCTAGCAACTGGGCAAAAGTCACTAAGTAGAAGTAAGGAAAATATTGCATGGAAAAAAATGAGCTTGTTTGCCTAATGGTGTATTGAGGTGTGTGTGTCCGAGGGATGTGTTCTGAAAGATTAGTGTCTGTCTCAGAAATGAAAATCCCTTTCTTCCTTGAATAGTAATGATGAAAAAGAGTTCTTGAGGCTTAACAGCAGAAGGACTAGGACTCTGGAGTGTTTTCCATGAAATGTGTTTCTAGCCATTCTTATTTGTAGAGACTTCATCTTTTACAAATCGGTCTTCTGAATTATTTAGCAGGTATTTTATGCAAATAACTTAAGAATATTGAACAAGAGAGCCTTTCTCTTGACTTATCCAAGTATAGCAGATAAGGTATGTGATTTGGAACTAGTTTTTATAACAGGTGTCAGTGCCTAAAGCTGAATTTAAATAGAAAGAAAAATCTCTGATCCTGCTCAGTTTCCACCTGGCCCTAGAGCTGCCTTGGTTCCATGCATGTGTTTTTAGTCTTGACATTCCTGAGCTGTTCAAAATGCACTGTAAACATCTAGAAAGCTCCAAATTGAAGCAGTCCACTGCCCAAGACTTATCCAAATGTGATCAAGAGCAGACTGTGAAATTTCTCCATCTGTCTCTGCTGAGCAGCCTACTTTGGCTGATGTTTGTAGCATGTGTGGTGTACAGTGAGAGCACTGGGCACTCTGCTGAGCGTTCTGTCTCTGCACTCGGGAAGCCAGGAGAGTTCTCAATCAGGTTAAGAGCTGCCCATGGGAGCATTTTCTAATTGGTCTCGGGTATCATCTACAATGTTAGGTTGTGACAGCGGGCAAGGCAGTAAAGGCAGCTGTGAGCAGTAACCTCATGCTTGATGGAGCTGGATCCAGAAAAGGAGGTCTGTGCATGGCCTAGTTTTTTAGGTGAAATAACAGAATGTAAGGGGACAGATAGTGTCTTGGTATTAGGATGAGGGAAGCTTGAGTTGTGGTTCCTACTTGGAAATTTTATGTAATGCCCGAGTGTCCCATTTTAAAGGTGGTGGGGTTTTGTTTTCTTTTTGTGTTTTTAATTTAAATAGAATTATAGAATCACCAGGTTGGAAAAGACCCACCGGATCCTCGAGTCCAACCATTCCTATCAAATACTAGATCCTGGTGAGATCAAGTATGGCATTCTGGTGTTTCAAGAGCATTCTGAGCTGCAGATCACAAGCAGACAGAGATACCTAACTTCAGCCTCACTCCTGAGGGAATCTTTCTTGGATTTCAGTTGCCTTCTTTTCATGTCCATTTCCTTTCTGCTGGTGCTTTGGAGTTTCAAGTTAAGTATGCCGAAGAGCTCCCTGTTTATAGTGTGGTGGTCATTCTGAGGTCCTTGTTTGTCCCCATACCTTCTTCCTAGTGCAGCAGCTAGTTAGCTTAATGGTGTTGCTAAAGAAAGGTTTGAAGAACCACAGACTTGAACCCAAGCAGAACAACCAGTTTCTGCTACACCCACAAACACCTAGGTCTTATGCCTAAGAAAATAAGGGAAGGAGGAACAGAAGAGGCTTTTTCTTCCTCTCATTTTTTAAAAATTCCAAGTGACCTATCTGCAGCCACCTGTAGAACTCAAAGAAAATTCATTATTTTAAATGAAGCTTTGGTTGCGACTGTGCTGCTCAGACTGAAAATGACATTTTCACAACCAAGTGAGGTCTGACAAATGAGACTATTAGGAGCAACTTTCAGGAAGCGATCACTGTTGCTGTTGGAGATATCACAGGTATTGTCTCCCCAGTTTGGAGAAATTTACTTGCATGTGTTGAGTCTGCAGAATTTCCCTGGAAATGAACCAGCAACAGAATTTCTCGTGAGATTTCTCTTATATCCTGGCAAGCTTCTTTCCTGGAGTGTATTTGCAGGCCCCACAGGAAGAAGCTGATGAGAACAGTAAGAAAGTCTCAGAAAAAAAGAGACATGTAAACTCTGAGATTAATTCTGGGGGAAGACGTGGGTTGAGGTTAGTTTTTTAACCCAATTCAGTCATCTATACACTTATAATTCCATCTAGAAGAGGGTCAAATAAGAGCCAGCTATCTGAAAATATAGAGGGTAATCTGTCTATGCTGAATGGACTTCAGATCTGTTTTAGTCTGCAGACTCACAGCTTAGCTGATAAGCTTTTTGCAAAATCTGAAAGGTTTGCCTGTACCAGCTGTACTCCTCATCTTGGGCTTTGCAAAGACATTTGAAATTTTCCTTGTGCTGCAAATCTGTTAAAAAGTAGTTTCTGATGTTTCTGATTTGAGTGGGAGACAGGAACTGAATCATAGAACGCTGCACTAAGACACAACACGTAATTTTCATCAGTGAAAAGTAGCGAGTCCTCCAGTTCTAGTGGATAGTTAATAAGAGACCTAAGGAAGTAAGAGATATGGGTTGCTATAATGGATAACTAAATAAATATTCATAGCGGTTTAATGTGAAACACATGCGCGATTCTTATTTATTCTATGCTTAAGACAGGCAGTATACAAATTTCGTTTAGTTCTGAATGAAAATGTTTCAAAGGAAACAAAACTACAGAAAGTGAGTTATAACATTTAGGAAAGACAAGATAGATGGGGAAACGAGATGGAGAAAGGAGAACTTCAAGTAAGTTTAGTAGCTATTTGAAGAAAGATTAAGTTTGGGGAGGAGACAGAAAAAAAAGAAACATCAGTTATGCCATTTATGCTTTAGTATCTGTGGTAGATACCTCAAACACAACAGTACAGAGATGAGAGTCGGATGAGCCAGAGATAATTAGCATTCAGCCTGTGGATAAGGAGGTGAAAGCTGACTGTGGGATCAACCCAACGGTGGCAGACATCATACTGCGATCAGGTGAGGGAAAACACCAACAATTCCTTAACAAAAAATGGCATAAGTCAATGCCGAGCAGAGTAATTACAGTGGTGGTGCTCGGTCCCATTGACTGGAATTCATGTGGGACTCAGCTGTACAAGGAAAACATTGACGGACTTCAGAATGAACACAGGGGTGCTGGGAATCCTGTGATCATGTAGAGTTCCAGCATGGAGACTAAATGATGGATGTGGTTTAGGAGCACTTGGGAGATGCAGAATGTCATGGTGAGAGTCAGTAATATGATGATAATATGATAATAATATAATGAAACCAGCAACTGCAGAACCATTCACAATGGGGCAAGGGAATAAGGGCTTGCCTGAAGTATTTGAATCTTGGTGAGGCTGATTCTTATAAGCAGAAGGCAGAGTCAGGAACGTGAGATACTCATGAAGAGGACTGTATGGAGTCTTGTTGTCATGACTCAGAAGCCTTTGCTGTGCTTTCGTAATGCCGTTCAGAGGTGAGAATTGTGATGGATTGTACCACAGGAATGGCTGTTTCAAGAGTGAAACAAAAACCTGCCCAAGAAGGGTTTAGTGCTGAGGTGTGTGCTGTTGTTGAGCTATATATCTTCCAAGTGATATGACAAGCAGTAATACTGTGGCTGCTTCACAGTTGTTGAACACCAGGCTTCCAGTCTGCATGGAGCGTTATTTCCTGAAACCTCCTCTTAGGTCATCTGCACCAAGGTTCAGGTATGACACACAAGAAAAATACTAGATCCTGATGCTGATCTGGAGTCAGTTCAAGTCAAAATTGCACGTCTTTCTATTGTTATATTTCTGTGTTTGGATCAGACCCAAGCATAAGGAAGCCGAGGGCATGAAACAAAACCAGCATGATGGTGTAGATCCCATTTTGTAGTTCATTGCAAGCTGAAGAAAATTCAGTTAAAAAATAGACCTACAGTGTGTACGTACAAGTCTAAATTCGTACATGAGCAACTTATTTAAATGAATATGTGCTCTACGACAGGAAAAAGCACCAGATCCAGATGAACCACTACTCGAAGTTCATCTTTGGTAGCTAAAGAAGTTTGTAACCTGACCATTAAGTCTAATTGTGGAAATGGGCCTTTCCCCCCCCCCCCCAAGTGAATAAAAACAATAGCATCAAATTGAGTGTAGCTCCATCAACAGCTTGTGCTGTAACAAGAGGTTTCTGACTGATTTCTGTAGTTCACAGTTACTTCATGCGTGTGCCTAGTGTTTAAATAATGGTTGGTTGGTGGGATACGGTTATGGGGTTGGTCTGGATTTGTTGAAAGAATCTGCTGCCTCTTGTGTATTGAAGGAAGCACTACAAGACAAGAGACAGATGACTTTTAGCTGCTCCAATTTCTTTTTTTTCTGGTCTTATTCCTAATGTATATTATATCAGATCTGAGGAATGGAAATGGGTAGTCAGAGTATGATTTGAATGTTAATAGAAATTTAGTTTTCTCTGCATTTTGCTTCCCTAAGTGTTTTTGCAGGAATTGCAAATAAGGGATGTGTGACCCTGCTGTTTGTTGTGCCGTGTGTATTTTGAGACATCTAACATGTAGCAAAACAAAAGAAGGTGGCCTTCCTTTAGGTGTGGACATGAATTGTATTTACTAAATATTCTGAAGAGACAAGTTCAAACAGGAGGAAAAAGGCATAGGGACACCAGAGGCATTCTGATCAAAAAGGAACTGCTTAAGCAGAGATCTATCCTTGTACTCAGAGAACAGTGAGAAAGCAGTCTTGATTTTTCTTCCCATCACAATATGTCAAGGGCAGTGAGCGCACTTTGCCTCTTGATTTCTACAGGCAATGCTGACACGAGCAGAATACTATTAGAAAGAACTGGAATATTATTAGCATATTTTTTTTTTCCTTTTCCAAATCTGATGTTTGTTTTCTGTTTGGGAATCCAGCGCAGAAAACTATGTGTTTATTAGCAGCACAAGCTTATTGAGAGCCCCAACGTAATGGACAGATTCTGCTTCTCAGAGGCTTTGTACACTAGAGGCAGAGACAATCCTTCATGAAGGAGGAAAGATGATGCGGAGCTGTCAGCTGTACATAAAAATTACCCCCAAATTGCAGAGAGCAGATGGCTGTTAATGGCAAGTGTTTTTAACATAGCTTTATTGTCCCATATTGGGACATTAACTTGTCTCTCTGTTTTTTGAAAAAAAAAGTCACTTTGTAAAGATGACACCTTGGCATGACTTGTATTTTCCCTGTTTGATTTCCATGTCGTGTTTTGCTCAGATATGCTTGCCCAATTTTATGCAGTTGATGTGTTCAGCAAGCCATTAGTGTATATTCCTTCTGTTTCATACGTTCTCTGTGATTGGTAATGAAAAAAAACCCAACTACTTTTTGAAGGACTGCAGTGAGTAATTGTTTTTCCTTATTGGACTGATTCTGACTGCAAAGTAAGAATAAATGCTGCCTGTTTCTACATGCTAACTGATATTTACAGGGCTAAATACACAACACCGAACTTGCTTGGACTAGCAAACATGATAACAGAAGAAATAGAGAGAAAAATGCATATGGAACACGCTTAGCTTTTCTGTTTTGTTAACTGCAGGTTGAAAGCCAGCTTTTGGGTGATTAAACTTTTCATTTGGTTATTAAGTGATAGACATCTTGCTGAACCCAAGCATGCTGCTACAAGCACAGGAAGAGTGTTTATTTAAAGCAGACACAAAAGATTGCACAAAGAGACCCTTAAACAAAACACAACCGTCAGCAAAACCAAACAAAGTAATCATGCACAATTTAAGACAGATAGAGGCAGGCAGTAAATTGATGACAGATCCTGCATAATCCTTTAGAAAAGAGTCACCCTGGTGAGTTGGAAATTCTGTTTGTTTGTTGCAGTTTCTTATCTTTTGCTGACTGGAAATCTAGGAAACCTCCCTATTACCCCAATGCGTTCTCCAGGAGGGGTGAACTAACCCTGGTTAGTTGAGGTGTGGGCAGCAGTGTCACCCCAGCATCGCTGTGCTTAGGGGTGTGTGTTCCCTGGAGGCTTCAGACTATAAAGGTGCAGCCCAGCTGGGGTGCTGGAGTGGGTGCAGAGAAGAGCCTGTTTAGCTCTGCTTTATTCACCCTTGATTCGTGCTAACGGTGTCTGAGCTGGCTTGTGCAGTCAGTTCATACGTTCCCATCAGGAAGGGCTGCTAGTTCCCACCAAGAAGCTGCATGATGGTCAAGATGTTCATCTTGTGCTGGAGCTTTGTGTTACCATGGTTCTGCTGCTGTTGTTCTGAGCTGTCACGAGCAGAGTAGCTCCGTAGGGACCTCGTGGAGTCATTGTGACACTGGCAACCAGAAGATCTTTGCCAGAGCTCTGCTCTACCTTTATTGTATGGGAAAATCATCTAACCTTTCTGTGACTTGTTTTTCCTCCTAAGCGAAGGGGTGATTTGNGCTTCCCTCTTCCTGCCAGTCTCAGTTTCTATTCTCTTCAGAGCCCTTGGCACAGCCATTAACCGCACCAGAATTTCACCGGTTGCAACATGCCTCTTGTCTTGGATTGGAGAGAGAGAACGGGCTCCAAGTAGGTGGCAGGGAGGACGAGTAGTTGCTGCAGAGGATGGAAAACTAATAAGAAAACATTGCACAGGGGGTTTTTTTGTAACAGTTAAAAAAATGGAGGAGAATGGAGGCAAGGAGAGGACAGGTGGACGAGTGTAAAATTGAGAGAGACCGGGTAGTTTTTCCAAGAATCAATGCAAAGCAGTTTGTGAGGAATAAGAAAGAGATTTTTCTTGGTCAAATGGGCTCTGAGGAGCATAGCCAGTAAAGAACTGGGAATAAGAAAAGTAATTGGAATGTTCAGACCCTTGAGAAATCCACTGGGCTTGGGTCACATCAGCCACATTTCCAGAAAAGCAGCTCATCTCAAGCTCATTCTGCCTGGATGGAAAAACCAAGTCTTTCAGATAATTAACAAGATATTTTGTGTGTGTGTTAACCTAAGGCCTGTCCTCTTCTGTGTTTTCCTTGCCAAATTTCAGTTCCAGCAAGTAGCTGATGTGGAAGGATAGCAGCTATGTTGCATCGTATTGAGACAGAGTTTCATAAAGCAAGATGAAGGCAATAATCAGTGTGTTTCCTTGTTCTGCACTAAAAATAATTGTACAGCTGTCAAATTCACACTCAGGAAAACAGATCCAGGACACTACAGCAGTGAATGCGTATTGCCCAGTATAACAGCTGTCAAATCTCAGAAAACAACCCATGCAGCGCAGGAATAGATCTCAGTGGGCTAGGATAACTCAATTTGTATGTGCACCTTTGTATTTTGTGCTGCTTTGAAAACATCTGCTCCCATTCTCCCATTCCATTGATCAGTAGAAGTGGCTGATTTGTGTTTTCCATGTGTAGGCATGAAGTCGCTCTGTGCAACTTGTATAATAGCAGGAAAGTATCTGTAATGGCACCAATGACCCAAATAATGTAGCTTTCGATGGACTGTTCTCGTACTCTTTTAATATTGGCATTTTTAATTAAATGTCTTCTTTCTACAAGTCAGTGACTGAATTGCAATTGCGAAGTAGGCACTGTTGAAGCAAGTGCTGAAAACTGATCAAAATAAAAGGCTGGAAATAGTTGCACACGCCAATGCTTTGGTTCCAGAGCTTTAAATCAAATTAAGTGGGGGGATCAAATTTTCCAGTCACTAAATTCAGTGGAAAGCTCTGTGTGACCTATGCTGCTGTATAGATTTTAGGATCATTAAGAAGCCTAATTCTTCTAACACAGTATAATCTTTTCCTTTCTTTATGCAGTACCACAGGTGGCAGCATTTTTTACTGCCATTACTTACAGTGGTTGGAGTTTTATTTATTTTTCCAATACTTTTATAGCTCCATGTTCTGTCTTACTCTTTGGAGTACTTGGTCAGTTTAAGTATTTGAAGAGCATGATTTTTGAATCATTAGAGCGTTTACACTATGATTATGATCCTTGTGTACTTTACAGACATTGTTTTGGTACAGCTCAGGATATGGCCAGGTTTCTTTTTATGGCTAAAATTTGAAGGATCCTCTTATTTGTATTCATAAAAGTGTTCTTTTCATACCAAATGGGATTCTGTGGTTTCTAGTGAGTAATTAACTCAGTATTTCATTGAGCTGTTGCTTCCTATGAAGATCTTGTAGTTGACAAAAAATTTACCCATCTGCGTAAGCCTAAAATAGCAACAAACTTATATAAAGCCTTCCCATGCATTTAATTTTTCTGTAGTCTAGCAGTCACAGAGAGTCCTGGTTCTTGACCATAACCTCCAGTGTCAGGTGCTGTACAAGCTCAAGTGAGGATGTGACAAGAGGCAGCCACAAGGTGCAGGTAGAGGAGTGGAAGGACTCAGGAAATCTGTGTCAGGCTGTAAAAAATGCAGCGACAGCAGCTTGTCAGCTGTTTAACCGTAGTTAAAGCCATGGATCTTTTGATAATTAGACTGTACAGACAGGAGCTAGTTGGTCCTTAAATATATAGGTAGCATAACAGCATTGTGTGTAATATAGGAGTCCTGCTTATCTTTCAAACGTATTTAAATCAGGGGTTGAAATGCAAAGTAGAAACAAAATTCATTATCGGGTTGCGTAGCTGTCTGCAAATGCCAATTGCCAGTCATTTAGGATCAACTCTCAAGCAGCTTTTGCTGCCTGTGGTAAAGGACACTGGGCATGTCATTTTAAGGTTCTGGTTAATGTTGTTGGTTCTTTACCATAAATAATACGGAGCCTATTCTGAACCCTAAAACAAGGAACACCACCTGTAGGTGTATGCCAAGCTGGAAGTTTCTGTCAGATGGCAGCAAGAATGTGGCTATTCAGGTCTTGCTGGAGACTTCAGCTAAATTCAGGCCACAGATTAGCTGAAACTTGGGATCCTGTTCTGCCAGGGCCAATTAGATCCCCTGTTTTCTTTTGTGTCCCAATGGATTAAAAGATTTTTATCTAAATAAACCTTGAGAAACTGTATCCAGCTGCTGACAGCAAATTTAGAAGGAATAGGAGGCTATGGTTATATACTAGTCATTTTTACTAGGTTGTTTACTGAGTCCACACCTGAAATTCTAGGAGTGAAATGAATTTTCTGCAATTCATTTCAGTGGATGTTAGCTCAGACTCTGCAGGACACTTCAAGCTCTGCCTGCTTTTATTAGCTCAGTCTTGCTGCCCATGAAGTAATTGTCTGAAGGAGGTGACTGAGGCTGTAAAATACCAACTAATTTCACTTTTTGAACTATGAATATTTTAGCATAACAAATGATGCTCTTCCAGTTTAATTCAGCAGGAAGTTGCAAACAGAAGTCAAATTTCAAGTAATGCTTGTGAATAAGCTGCATACAAAAAGGGATCAGCCATTATGTACATGGGTTTGAGTTCGTTGGCAATTTAAGTAAAGCAGGACAAATTATTCTAAGATTCTTATAGCATCATAATAAAATTCTAAAAATATAATTATTCTATTCTAAAATGCTAAGAATTCTAAAAGCGTGGGCCAAATTAATAATTGCTGCTGTGGGCACTACATGCTGGATCACTTGAGACAAAAGTGGTGCTAGTGAGTGTGGTTCTTACTGTCTCAAAGGAATAATTGCCAAACTCCTTTGAGTTGTAAGACCTGAGTATACTTAATCCAGCTTAATTATCTCTAAGACAAATTAAAAGCTTTACAGGTAGTTTATATGGCTTGGACTTGCCAGGTAAGCTTTGCAGTAATACCCTGTGATGTTACTTAAAGTATTAGATGTTTTTTTTGTGTAGAAAAATCAGGGCTTTGAAAATATTGCTTAGACCATTTATAAAGCTCTCATTGGAACAAAAGGATGATGTCGTTCTCTACTCATACTGAAACACTTTAGGGGGGAGTTTTCCTACTTGATGTTGCTTGAATGCCTGTGTCATTTATAGAAAAAATGCAAAATGCAGTCAACGACAGTGCAATGGTGGCAACAAGGAATTATCCATTTCATGCTTATTAAGCAGCACCTTACTTCAGGGTGAAAGATCATATTGGTAGAACTAATTTTATACAAACACCTTCTCTTCCCTCTTGTTCTGAGTGCAGCTTAAGAGAGCCCAGAACCTTACATGAGAGATTTTTCTGTGTGAACCTTTTCTATGCAAAATACTCTTATATTTATAGGGAGTGTTATTTTCTTGCAACTGCTTGGTACGTTAAGGGCAAAGTCACCCTGGAAACACCCTACTGAAGTCACTCCTCTGAAACAAACGGCCAGGGTTGCTGCTGATGTGAACTTGTTGCCTGCATGATTACACCACCTGCTTGTCAGGAACAAAGCAGGAGAAGGCCCCTGCCTCAAAGAACTTGTAGTCAGGACAGAAAAAGAAAATATTAAGAGCGCAGCAGGGCTACGGTTAAGACACAAATGTGGTCATGGAGAACGAAATGTAGGTCCAGCCTAGCACCTCATTTACATGGCAGTCACGTCTTCTGAAGGTTTCAATAGAAGCCTGACATTTTGCACAATTTTAAATTAATTCTCTAAATAATTTTATACATGAACTTTGGACATGAGTGTAGCAGCTCTACTGACTTCTAACCTGCCCGAAGGATCTACAGGCTGGAGCTAGCTGGGGGCTTCCTGACAGAACAGTTTTCTATCAGAAAAGGCAGATTCATTGATACCAAAATATTTTGCAAAAGCATGGGTTTTAGTGACTTTCTGCAAAGACATGGGATGGGTTCTGACAGGCTTCATGCCTGATTTCATGACTTCTGGTGAGCTGTGAGGTCTGTGGCTCCAGGATAGCCTTGACATGCTGGATGCCTCTGGAGATCCCTGAAGACCTGGCATATGCCACGGGTGCTATGAGGGCTTCTGGGCAGCACGCCACACAACTGGAAGCGTAGGAGCTGCGCTTCCCAAGCTCTGTGGTTTCTTGCTCTCTTATGGCTCCCAGGGCTTCCAGCTCCTCCTTGTCAGTTCACTGGGACTGATAGAGCAGGAGGAACCCAGCAGCACTCGGGGTCATTGCTGAGCCAGGAGCCTTTGAGCCGGAGAGCTGATGCTTTCAGTCTCAACGACGTTCTGAAATTATGTAAATGAAGCACTGATTATTTCAGTGAGATTGATTAAAAAGTTCTCTTCTGTGGGAAACGTCCACATCTGTATGGCACGGGGAAGCGTCCTGCCTGTCGCCCCCGCCACCTGCTTGGGGAATTACCTGCAGGCAGGATGGCAACAATCTCATGACTCCCAGACCTTAGGTTGCATCAGGGCTGCACTGCAGGTACCTGGGGCAAAGCTCAGGGCATCTGCGGGTTGTGCCTTGGACTAGAGTTGGTGTACGACATATCACAGGGAAGCAGCTGCCTCCACTGACATTGAAATGGCAGTTATATTCATAATATTTTTGTTCCACGGGGAAGTCTTTCTGTGGGAGTACAGTGCATATATTACCTGTGTGTGTACAAACAAGTAGAACTTAAAGAAATACATTTATCTGTATAAATGTCACTTTTGGCACAATGTAGGATCCACAGATCCTTCAGGCAGATGTCAGCTTCAAACAACTTGTGATGGTTTCTTTGTTGTGTTGCATATGTTTCTGATACACCCTCCTTGTCATGAGGAACGGTTGCGAAGTGGATTCTGAAGTGGGCTTTCTAAAACCTCAGTATTTTAAGGAACCTAAATAGTTGTGTTGTCATAGATGCCGTGAAGTGCTGTGAAACTATGGGCTTGAGTGCAACAAAGGACAAGGGCTTATTTCAGTAGTTTGAAGGCCCTGGAGAGTCCTGGAGGGCAAAACCAGTCATTTGATCTATGTTTTGAGTCTGTGTAACATGCGCAAGCGTGTGCCTTTGTATGGGTGTGCGCTTCAGAATGACATTTCATTTTACCATGCAGAACTCTAGACACATGCAAGTGGCCACAGGGGGAGATTTTGAAAAATAAAAAATGCCCACAAAGTTATCCCGTGCTTGCTGACTTATGGATCATGGATCATCAGTGAAAGTTAAATTCCTGGCTGCCATTTGGTGCCTTTGGCAGTTTTCCTCTAGGTTTCTAGCAGTTCACATTTTTGATGTTTGCTGAGAGTGCTTAAGGGTTTGCCTGTTTCTCCCGATGTGAAATCACTGGAGTCAGAGATGCAGTGGTAAAATAGGAAAGGAGTCAAATGAATGTTGATTGCTTCTGAGAATTAATTCCACACTGCCTTTCTGAAGGTTCAGTGCATATGAGCTGCAGTGCAGTGGCATGACGGACTGGTAAATATCGCTTACTGAGCCCATCATTCATTGCGGGAGAGGACCTGGACCATGCAAATTGGATGATGCTGTGTTTGAAAACCAGACAGCCCATAATTTTAATCTGTTAAAAACGATTATGAATGACATCGATGAAATACAGTGTCAATTCTTTGCAAGATGCCTTTTCTCTGTAACAGCATCTGGAAACAGAGCCCACCAGCAGGCACTGAACGCCTACTCTGAGGCTTTCACCAACTTTGATCTCCTTTCGGGACTGAGCCTAAAACAATGTCCCATTGGAAACTAAAGATGCAGAACTGCTTTGCCATGCAGAGAGTTACACTTTCCCACACATGTGTTTATTAATGCGAACAAGCTAATACAGCTGTATTAACATCATAATGTTCAGAAGCCTTTAAGCTGCCAACAAACTTACTTGAAGATAGTCCAGTGCTCCCTGGAAACACTTGACTTACTGTTTGTTTTTGTAGCAAATTCACTATTATGATGTTAGATGAAGATACTCGGTAGTTTCTACTTTAATTGACAGTTATTTTAAAATAATTTAAAATACAATTTTTATAAACCAGTAAGAAGAATATTCAATTCAAAGCCAGCATTTTCTCCTTACCAAAGTGCATTGTCTGCTGCTCAGGACTATGGAAAGATGGCTTGATTTTCCTACTTAGCAGACTTGATAAGATGTGTTAAAGACTGTCTGCAAGCGATGTGGTGTTAGATGCAGCACTTTCAAGAGGAAGTGAATCTAAGTTGTGACTAGGTTAATAAAAATCTGTTTTGTAGAATGTGAGAAAACACCTGAAGTGTAAGCATTGAGCACATCTAGTAATAATGCCCCTTTCCCGGTATCTTGTTATATATACTCTTAAAAATATCAGATACTTATGTTTGAAGTCAGATTTAAAAAAAAAAAAAGGCAGCAAAAAGTGCCTGAATAAGTAGCAGAGTCCCAGTTCCCTAGTGTTCCCTTAATTAATCTTATATTCCCTAAACTGTACTCTGGGCTTGCAGGTGAACCATCTCAAAGCGGAGTGTTTCCAGTGCCAGCAGGACCCAAGTCGGTGTCATAGAAATTGATGTGAGCTCTCTATCGGTGTGATACTCTTCTGTCCCTTGGAGGGATTTGGGGATAGACAGTTATTAAGTGTGACTAGGAACTGAAATTTAAGGAGTGATCAGTTCAATGGCTACTTTTTGCCCGAAGCGTGGTATGTAGTTGGTTGACCCAGGCAAAGAAAAAGCAAAACCCACCCTGACAGCACGCGATATATCCAAGAACAGAATTTCTACAGTGACTAAATCCTATACAAAATCTCTATGATAATTAAAATACTTGCTTCCATTGCCAATCTGGTGCATTAATAATAGTCTCATCTATCCATATTGATTATTATTTATATTTATATCTCTTTCCAAATTAATTCTATAGGAACATATTGACTGCTCTATCGCCACGTTTAAGATCCTTTCTTGAGAACCTTAACTCACATAAATATGTCATTCAGAACCATGTGACTACTGAGCATGAGTAAGGCTGTGCACGAAGGAAGTTTTTCTGGATAGGACCTGTAGCTGTATTTTACTAGGAGGTGTTGCCAAGATTTGTAAGTGCGAAGTACTAGTAGGACACCAAATACATACAGATAACATGTTTCCAAAAACACCTGTTGTGGGTGTTTTATTTGAAGTGGGAGCACTAGTAAACATGACCTGAGGGGAACCTACATCTGGTTTTATGTGGGTGACTCTAGTAGAAATCAAGCACTTATTAGAGAGCTTGTAGAAACCTCTTCAGCCACCTGTTTCTCTGATATATAATTGCCCATTCATGTGCAGATCTGAGGTTTTTCAGACTTTTAAAAAATGGCTTTATTTTCAACTTTTGCATCACTTCTGGGTCATGTAATTTAATCATGCTCAGACTGAGAAAGTCACATACGGCCTCTTCTGCACGAAGTGCTCTTAGGGTCCTGGCTGCATTTTTATTTTGGCTTACCCATCTGACAGTCTTGTGGCTGTGGACTTTCTCTGAAGGCGCTTCAGACCTAAACCAACAAGGCATAATAAAAGAACAAGAAGATCTGTTTGTATGACTGATTCTTGTGGAACAGGCAGTGAAACAGCTACGTTGCACAATATTCGGGAAAGCTGATTAGCCGTGCCCAGGCAGGAGCATCATGTTAACATGACTGTTGTTTTTGGGATCCGAGATAGCTGTGAATGTGTTGTGCAGAGATTGAGTCATGTTTCTCTGCTTGGCTCCACCTTGTACTGTGCAGACACACCTGGTTTTGCAAGGAAGAGCTGCTTATCCCCGGTCACATGGCACAACTCTACCTCTGAGAGCACCTGGCTCTCCTGTTCAGCCAGGTGCTGGACTTGCATGACCTCTGGTCTCTGCTCACACAGCAGTGTATCAAACCATTCTGGGGAGAGCACTCCAGCAAATTTCTTGTCTTCTGTAAGAACCCTGAACAAGTTCTTCAAACAGCTTGTGAATAGAATTATCCAGGTTGTGTTTGTTCCTCTAGTCAGCCTGACTTGTCGGCATCGTCTGTTTGGGATGGCT
Source organism: Piaya cayana (assembly GCA_013389865.1). NCBI lineage: Eukaryota > Metazoa > Chordata > Aves > Cuculiformes > Coccyzidae > Piaya > Piaya cayana. The sequence goes on from WAAB01021471.1 coordinate 64,220, forward strand.
CAGTTGTTAATAATATTGCATAACTTCCAAGATTAATGAAAAAAAAAAGAAGCCAACCAGGAGAATGCATCTTCAAACACAAGCTGCATTATTCCTGGATTTCGTAGATCCCCTCTGTCCATACAGGATTCCTGCAGTCAGTGATAGGACTAACTTAACATACAGGTTTAAGAGCAGAGAACAAAATAGGCATGGTGGCAGATATGTCAGCAGGAGACATAAAAGTTCAAGTGTTATCAGCACTGGCTTATCTGCAGTGTGACGTGCAAGCATCCAATTGCTAGGATATTTCTGACTGATCCGTGTCGTGCGTTGCATCATTTTAATTGCTAACACTCAGGCGCCTGCACTTGCTTTCCAAGAGGCAAAGAGCAGAGCCAGCTCTGGGCCTTGGAAGAACGAGTCCCTGCCTACTTCACCAGCCTGCAGCTGCCTGCCAGGTCTGTCTGGGGCTGAGGAGATGATGATCGGCTGTTTTGGCTTGTGCAGCCCTTCCTGCCTCTGTGGGGAAGGGAAGGAGTGGCAAGGTGGGGTAGTTTTACAGCAGCAAGAGCAGCTCATACATGTAGTAGCTGCCATCACCTTCCACCTCAGCAATGGTAGGGAGTGAGCCGTTCTCTTTAGGGCTGTTCTCCTGCCCCTTATTCTCCCACTTCTTCTACCCTTTAAGAGGCCTCGTGGCCTCCTTTCATTCCCAGTGACCCAAGAAGTGAGGTGAGGGGGCCTGCGGAGGTCTGCCTGTCTTCTGAACAAAAATGCTTTTCACAATTGTGTTTTTCCTTCAGAAGGTGTTTTCTGCCGGCTTGTCTTTAGCAGTTAAATTTGACTTCAAATTGCAAATCGATGTCTGTTGTCCAAGTCACTCCGAGAGTAGAATTGCTTATTGGGTCAGCATTCTGTCGTTTAGTGTTTTGTGGGAGTGGTTGGACTCGATGATCCAGTGGGTCTCTTCCAACCCGGTGATTCTGTGATTCCGTAAAACCAGGGCTGAGAGTATATTTAAAACAATGAGAGATACTAGTGAAGAAAACCACTATTAGCAATTAATATAAAATAAACCTTGAATTAATTTTAGGTCCCTCAATATCAGAGCAAGGGATTTCCTTGCACTTTTAGTGTCTCATCGTTTTCAGTTGAATTCTCTGCTTAAGAGCTCTTCAAGTTTTCTTTTAGCTTGGTATTTTACTCCCCAAAAGAAGCATCTAGATGTAGGGTGGTCACATTTGGGCTACTGCCACTGACAGAACTGGGTTTTCCAGGAATAACTAACTGGTTAAAGTTAATTTTATTTCTGGGTAGGTGAAATGGCACATCAATATTTTTCTCACTGGAATATATTAACTATTTCCCCTGGACTCACTAAACACAATGTGGTGGGTTGACCTGTCTAGCTGCCTGCCACCCACCCAGCTGCTCCCTTTCTCCCCTCCTCAATGATAAGATGGACACGCTAATGGGTTGAGATAAAGGCAGGGAGATCTCTTACCAATTGCTGTCATGGGCAGAACGCACTTGCGCTGTTGAAAATTAATTTAATATATTGCCAATTAAAATAGAGTTGGTTGGTGAGAAACCAGGCCCCACAGGCCGCAGTCCCTCGGGATACACCTGCTCCACCGTGAGCTCTTCAGGGGTTACAGGGAAATCCCTGTTCCAGTACCTGGATCTCTTCCTCGTCTCCTCCCTCTGAGCTTGGCACTAGAAGGGCTGTTCCTCACACTTTTTTTTCCCCCTCACACCTCACCACCTGTGTGGGGTTTTGCTCACTTTCAGATGTGTTTCCAGAGAGCCACTAGCATCTTCCTTATTGGTCTCAGTTGTGGCAATGAGGGGGTGATTGGGGAATTGCCCACTGTGGCCCCTGCACTCCCCGCTACTGAAACCTGGATGCTGAAACCCAGTACACGATGATGCTGGAGAGATGTGTCCAAAAGTGTATCATGCCCAACTCTAGAGGTATTTGGTTGTTAATTAATCTTGGTCTGGGTCTCCTGCTTACATTTTATGGAAATCTGGTCTTCATAACCATCTCCCAGAACATGTTTGTATCCAGTTCTATATACTATGAGGGAGCTAAGAGAAAGATGGAATGACCAGCGTGTGCCAGGGTGGCTGCAGGGACCCCACGTGTGGGCCCCGAGCCTTGGAGGAGCGTCCTTGTGGCAGAGAGATTTTCACTATGCAGGCTTTTAACAACTCTTCCTTTTCTCTGCGAGTGCACCGATGTGAGAGTCTGTGATACAGATTTTTAGTCTTACTAAAGGCTCTTAAAAACACTCTGTGCAAAATAAGGCAGCACAATGTTAGTGACCTTCACGCTGAAGACAGCATTTCCCAATTTTGAGGTAATTATCCTGTTCTGGAAGCTCCTGAGGGGTTTATCGCATGCTCTGGCAGTGTTCAGTGAGTTTCTGCACATGCACTGCTCTTAGTTCCTTTGAGATTTGAAGTGATACCTGCGGTGATCTGAACTTAAACTTTCCTTTGGTCTATAGATTCTTTCAAGTAAATAACCCACATCTTGTTCCAGGTTGTGCAGCCTTTGGTCGTGCTTCTGGGTCCCCTTTTGCAGCTTTCGATCCTGCTACTGACAGTGGGGCAGCCATGATAGATCTTTTTACCTTCCTCTGCACTGTGAACTGCATGGTGTTACAGACCTACCACTGACAAGCCAGGGTCTCTGCAGAGAGCACACCAAATAGGGCTTTGAGGCTTTCTGCCTTTTTAATTGAAACCTACAGGTTGGATGACACAGAATGTCCAGTCAGAAGTGGGAAGGACAGGAGTGAGCAACAGAGCAGCAGGCAGCTATCTGTCAAAAATGTGTGATTGGTCCAGCAATTGGATGCTGAAACAGGTGAAACAGCCAATGGCATCTTGGCTTGGATCAGAAACAGCGTGACCAGCAGGTCCAGGGAGGTTGTTCTCCCTCTGTACTCGGCACTGGTGAGACCGCTCCTCGAATCCTGTGTTCAATTCTGGGCCCCTCACCACAAGAAGGATGTTGAGGCTCTGGAGTGAGTCCAGAGAAGAGCAACAAAGCTGGTGAAGGGGCTGGAGAACAAATCTGAGGGCCCTGGGGGTGTTTNAGGGAGGTGGTTGATTCACTTTCCCTGGAGGTGTTTAAGGGACAGGTGGATGGGGTGCTGAGGGACATGGTTTAGTGTTTGATAGGAATGGTTGGACTTGATGATCCTGTGGGTCTCTTCCAACCTGGTGATTCTATGATTCTATAAGTCTACCTTGTCTTTGTTGAGCTTGTGTGTGGGAGCTCAAACTGCTGGCAAGATCAGCAGTAAATATGTCACTAGGCAGAGCTTGTTCTGGGTGGGCTGATGGTCGCTTCCTCAATGAAGATGAACCGTGCTTACATGTGCTTATTGACCAATATTACTTGGAGAAAACAGCTACTAAGCAGGATAATTACAAACACGGTATTGCTATGAGGTGGTTATAGACTTCCTTGAATGCAATGGCAGTCAGGGATCTTTTGGTATGCTGGTTTCTGTTCTGGTGAAGGTTCTAAGACACTGGCTGAGCAACTGGAGGGGTACTGAGAGCATAATGCAGCTATGGTGTATTTTCCCTCCTGTTGCTGTGCCTGATTCTTTGTTGTATTTTACTGCATTAGATTTATTGAAAGCTTTATTCCATCAAGTGCAGCAAAGAAGGACACTCCTTCATATATACAGTGGAGCTCGGTAGGAAACTACATGTACCATAGATTAAGTATTGCTTGAACGTACAAAACACAGCATATAGAGTATTTGAGCATTAAGGTGGCTGTAGAGGATTGCTTACTCATCTGGATGTTTACTGTTTCTCTTCCCTCCCTATCTTATCAGAATTATCTCGTTTGCTCAGTCTTACTTTTATTGTGTTATTTTCTTACCACCTACTACCTCTCCTTTTCCCACCTCTGAATATATTATATATTTTCCTTTCTGTAAACTAAAGCATGGCCCTCTCCTGAATTTGCATGTTCTCGTTTGATATTTTGGACTTGGATAAGGAACCTGTATCCCGTAGTAGTAAAATGCTGGAATGTTACAAACTGTTATCACAGTTCCCCACCTTACATGAGTTAGAAGTTGGATTTCAAAGACGGTCCTTTCACTGGCGTGGATGCACGGTCTGTTCTCAGTACTGGTACAAATGTTCATAAGAACAAGTCATTTATGGTCACACTCTTAAAAGAGCTCTCTGCCTTTTCGTTAGCCACTTAAATGTGGTAGCTGGTGATATCTAGCAACCACAGTAGGTGTTTTGAATCCTTCTGAAAATTTTCCTTTTAATTCTTCCCTTTTTCATGGAGGCATTATGAGGCAGTTGGAAGCAACAGCTACAACAATGATGAACTAAGATAAACGATGGCATCTTCAAAGTCCTGAAATAAATTTACACAGTTCAGCAAGGTTCCCTCTTGTAGCCGTTCATTGTGAGAGTATTAAAACTTAAAGGACTTAAGAGGCCGTTATGAAGGCAGAGCAAAAAGCATCATTTTTCAAAACAGGAAGTAGAGCAGAACAATTACTATTTAATGATACTGGAATTGGAAAATGTGTGATGAAGCGGGAGTGTCAAGTTTGCTGTGCAGATTGCTACTAGGGCAGGATGCTTTTTGGCAGAGTTTACCCAATTGCTGTTTTTCTGCTTATACATCTATCCTGGTGCTATGAAACAATTCCTGTAAGAGCTAATCCAGTTCTTGGAATCACCCATACCTCCCCCCCTTCACCAGTCTAAGGCTTGTTCGTGGCACTGCTTCAGTTTTTCTGCTTCAAGGCCAGCAAGATGGTTCTCTCGACATATCAGCATTCTGCAGCCCTTTTCAGGCTAGTTACTGCTCCGGGATGGTCCTCATTAGGTGAAATAACCCTGAGGTTGTCGCTGCTTTGCAGCATTTCCTCTGACAATGCCGCCTTTGCTTAAGAGGCCGTGGTTAAGAATGCTTTGTTGGGTTTTTTTTTACTGCTTTGAAGATCATTACATCAAATATCAGTCAAACCAATATCAAAATTTCTTAGCACAATTAGTGACTGGAAAGACAGAACTGGACCCCAACTTCCACAAGAGTAAAATATCTTTATGATTTCCTAATAGCCTCATCCAAATTAACATCAAGAGTAGCTCCATATGAATCATACACGATCTCTTATTTTTCTTGTATTTTCTCTCCCTGTAACCTAAAACCCTAAATTTAAATTTTGCCTGCAGTGAGGTATGTTGCACCAAGCACTTTATTTAAAGATTGTTCATTTTCCATGGTAGTTTTGAAAAACAAATCTATTCTGAAATCCTTCTGCATACATTAGCTTATATGATCTGCATCTCTCTGTACTTACTGTCCATTTGCCTGGGGCATTTACATGGAAAGAAGTTCCTTAAAAGCGCATTCATAGCATCTTCCAGTCTCCTTCCTAAAGTTATAATCCTTTGCATATGACATTGCCATTTGGTGTGCAGATGATGATGACATCTCCAGCAGAGGCCTGGCTTCAGTCGAGGAATCAATGCCATGAGCAGATGAGGTCTTGGAAGACAGCTATTCAGCTTGAATGGAAATTTCTGTAATAAAGATTGACAGATGAGAAAATATAGAGATTCAGCGTGTGTGGTGCACGAGCCAAAAATTCTATTTGCAGGCAAAGTGTACCGTGATTATCCATTTCTTTTTGAAACCTTCTGGAGGTTAAAAAATGTTCTTTATTCAAAATGATATGGGTTTTGAATATTCTAAGTATGCTAAACTAGTCAGGAAGGTGCTTAACAGTGATGTTCGTGTTCACTTCTGCACTGACATGGCCAAACCTGATAAACAAGGCAGGTAATATGGACATTGGCATTTTTCCCTTTTGGATGGCCTGTGCTTTTTGTTGTCTTGCCTCTTTGTTGCAGCTTTCCTTTGCTGGATCTTTTTCCATTTGCACTTCAATCTTGGTTCTTGTAGCTCTGTGTTTTTCCAGAGTGATATTTTATAGTTTGGATATTTACCAAGCCTTTCTAGAGGTTCAGTGTGCTCCTTAAAAATTATAGCCTGCTTAGATCTGGTGGAGCCCTTGGAGGGGGGAAAAATGTGTTTGTCAAGTTTATTTTTAAGAGAGCAAAGACATGCAGCGAATATTATTGTGGGATTGAAATGTAAATGTCCATTTCCTCACTATAATCCCTTGCAAGATATTGAACTGTCCTTTACATTATCTTTTGCCTGGGTGTACAGTACTTGGGAATTTATCAGCTCTTGGGAAAGAATTGCCTTAGCCTAAGTCAGAATACCTAACTGATACTAGATCTTTCATAATTCTGGCGTTGAAATACACCCACCTCCACAAAGCAGCAGATTTTTCTTCATTGTCACCAGGCTCATTGACTGCCTCTTGTGTGGTGAAGAGAGAAGCCAGACTTGCTAAAAAAGTTGTGATATTTAGCAACGTTAGTTGTAGTCACTACATCACCTCGCTGCTTTGCTTTCTGCCTTTGCTGACTGACAAATGACAGAGTAGAACAAGCAATATCTAACTTGGCTCTGTTTGTTTTGATAAGGGCAGGATCCAAGTGTTGGGTTTTTTTAGCACAATACAAACAAAGAAAAGGAGGGTCAGCGGAGGTTTGCCACTTCTCTAACGACACCTGCCATTCTGGCTTGTGCTGCTCTGCTATTTCCATTCCAGGAGCTTGTGCTGTTTGTGAAAACAGACTTACCACTGTCATGACACAATCCAGTGCCATTTTATTTAGAGTGGATGCAATAGTGTGTCCTAAACATAAGCTCTGTTTTGTATATCAAGAACACAGACAACAAAAAAATATTCCCAGCCACGGTAAGACCCAAGAGGTATCTCCACTGTCCTGCTAGTCAAGCCTTAATCCAGAGCAATAACAAACCATATCATATTTCATAGAATCATATGAATCATAGAATAACCAGGTTGGAAGAGACCCACCGGATCATCGAGTCCAACCATTCCAATCAAACACTAAACCTTGCACCTCAGCACCTCGTCCACCCGTCCCTTAAACCCCTCCAGGGAAGGTGAATCAACCCCCTCCCTGGGTAGCCTCTGCCAGTGCCCAATGACGCTTTCTGGGAAATTTTTTTTCCTAATGTCCAGCCTAAATCTCCCCTGGTGGAGCTTGAGGCCATTNTGGCTGTATGAAAATCCCACTGAGTAAAGAACCCTCCAGAAGGAGCTTGTAGAAGGAGGGGATGGGTTAAAAAGTGCAGGTGTCGGTATGCCTGATATTGTCTTTTGCAAAAGCAGTAGCTCTGTTAACATGTATGAGGAGTTATGCTGAAGGTCATGGTAGCAGAGCTCATTTTATCCTTCAACAAGCACAGGTCACAGAATTCAGGAAAACCGATATTACTAAGAGTCTCAGTGTCTCATTTTGATTTCTGTTCTATGACCAATCTCACTTCTAATTTGAAAATTTTAGTATTTTTTTATTTAGGATATCTGTTAAGGACTTGGAAATTGAAAGGGTCAAAGATCCAGGTTATTGCTTGCAGTATTATAAGAGTCTGTTGTCAATGGGGGGCTAAACCTACATTTTGTTTCCTGTATTGGGAGGTTATTTTGATGTAATTATCGGGTTAGATTTAGGATTAAGGTTTAGCACTGTGATCCTGCAGGTGTTTCAAAATAATTAACAATGACGTATGTTTTACTCCAAGGATTGTTTTTTTCTCACCTGAATTAACGTTTGCTTTGGGTTTTGGTCAATTTTGACACAAATTGACGCCATATTGGAAAATTTGGGTTCGAGTTTCCATGTTTTTGCTGGATTCTGGAGAGTACACTGGAACGGGAGGCAGCTGATATGAATAAGTGCTCGTGTCAGTGGTCCCTGAGATTGGGAAGCAGTTCTCTGGGTACATCTGAGGATATAGCTAAGGGTTTTGGAGGTGACATTTTTGTGTGTGTGGTTTGGGGTTTTTTGTTTGTTTGTTAGTTGTTGTTTTTTATTTTACTATGCTAGCTGACTAGGTAAAAATATCAGCTTTCCTACATCCAATCTAAGGACTTTACTATGCTCATTCCTATCTCATCAGATGATCTCTACCCCGAGGAAAAAGTGAGGAACCAAGTGACAGCTTTGGCTTTTCAAAGTCATAAAAGAGGGAAATTTACGTGTATGTACTTATTTATTTACTTCCTCTCTCTATTCTATATTTTATGCCGAGACTATGAAGCCTATTGAACTTATTTTTTTTGAGCCCTTGAGGTATATTCAATGTCACTCAGAGATCAGAGCTCCGCAGCTGAAACGGAAAGAGAACAACCGAACAGCATTTAAAGGTTAATAAAATAATGCTTGTGTTTTCTGTTGTCACAGAATACTAAAAAGAAAAACATTACCTTCATGTGTACAAAGGCAAACAGAAAACAGAGAAAGTTGTCTGTGATTAGCTTAACCTTTGTTCTAAAAATGATACAACCTTGTGTTATAACAGAGACATGATGGGCTCTTAAAGATCTATTTTTTTGATTTGCTAGATATTAAATGATCTCAGTGGCCACTGGTAAGACTATTGTACTTTTTGAGAGCTTATTCCTTTTAATTTAAAATTAATGGTTTAGTCTAACACAAGAATTTCCTGTCTTTATTCCTTGGGAATCTGGTTGACTTTGTATGAGTAAAGCTGAATGCTACCTTCCTTATGCTGGACAACTTGGCTGTGCTTATAGTAAGCACAAAGAACAAAATCAGTGAGGTTATAACCACGCAGCAGAATTGCATGAATATAACCAGCCTCTTTGACTCACATGGCTGAGTTTAACTTTGATCTCGCTCTGTCCTCAAAGCACAGATGCACTTCTGTGGGTGTAACTGAGAAGGGAACAGAGCTTGTAACTTGGAAGCTATACGGTGTGAAAACAAGTTAAAATTCCAGCAGACTTATTAGTTCTTTCGAAGTTTTATCCTTCGCTGATACGTACTGAGCACAGTACGGCAGCTAAACGTTTCCTTCCTATGGCTTGTAACTCTGCAGGCCAAACCCCCACATCGTACAGTGGAATCAAGATCCTCCGGGACTTTCAGTACCGACACTCACATTATTCATGAAAAAGAGGTCACTGAAGTGTAGGAGAGAAGAAAGTATTAGTAGAGTGATCAGAGCTTGTGAAGGCCGCTGAATTACTTAAAATTCCTCCTGTAGTGAGGTCCATGTACCAATCTGACTGGCTCGCCAAGCTTTGGGTCTTACTTTAAAAGAAAGAAAAGAAGAACAAAGAAAAAGTCTTGTCATGGTAGCTCGAAGGTCCAGCTGAATCCAGTAAGGAGGGTACTGGCAATATTTGCCATGCATATATAATAACGATTCTTTTTCCCAGGAGTATTATAGAGTGATCTGCTACGGGCATCTGCTTGTTCTATTTCTGTTTCTTAGCCTGAGATTCCTGACACAGGAGTCAATAACCCTGCATCGTGTTAGATCATATCATGTCGCATTGAATGTTGACCTTGGCTGACATAACGCGACATACTATGGTTGAGGTAATGTAATACGAGCCAACGTATCATGTGCTTAATATTAATCTGAAGTTATTATCTGTGAACATAGCAAAAGGTTCGGATAGTGTGTTGTGTGGAACTGCCCTGAGCTCCTCAGGCAGTCTGAGCCGCATGCGTTCAAGCTAACAAAAACAACAGAGAAAGAAGAGGGGCAAAAGCTAGACAAATGCTTCTATTAGAGTTAGTAATAAAGATAATAATTGGTTTAGGATGGGTCTGCAGCTATTCTACTAAAAATCATTGTATCCCTCTTGACACTACAACAACCACAGCTCAAGTGTGACCGTGCAGTGGCAGCACTGGCTAGCAAATATTTGCACTCTTTGGAGATTTTTGGTACCGAAAGCTTTTTGTATGCAGTTCTGAGTAGATTCATTGTGAAGCTATTGCTGAATATATTTATTGATATTATTTAGGTGTTGGGTGTTACGAAGTTAACATTCTCTTTGCTCATGCTTGATCTGTGGACCCACTGCACGATCGTACCCAATGCTATGAGGGTTATCCCTTTTGTTTTCCTAGGGAGACTCACTCAGAGAAAACTCTGTGTGTCCTCTTGGAAAAGACTCTGTAAATTACATGTTGGATTAGAACATGCCTGCAGAATAATTGCTTGAATTTAAATATTTTAAGAAATAGTATTCAGTGCTGGAATTGTCTGTTGTTTCTTCAGTGGCTTAGCAGTGCTCAGAGCCTGTTTCTGTTTTTCCCATCATCTGCTCCTGTAACAGGATCATGTTCTTTAATGCGATCACTGGCTGGCTGACTTCTTTGTGCCACCTTCATTCTTATTCAGCTAGCTCTAACTGACANTGTATGCAGTTCTGAGTAGATTCATTGTGAAGCTATTGCTGAATATATTTATTGATATTACTTAGGTGTTGGGTGTTACGAAGTTAACGTTTTCTTGATCTGTAGACCCACTGCACGATCGTACCCAATGCTATGAGGGTTGTCCCTTTTGTTTTCCTAGGGAGACTCACTCAGAGAAAACTCTGTGTGTCTTCTTGGAAAAGACTCTGTAAATTACATCTTGGATTAGAACATGCCTGCAAAATAATTGCTTGAATTTAAATATTTTAAGAAATAGTATTCAGTGCTGGAATTGTCTGTTGTTTCTTCAGTGGCTTAGCAGTGCTCAGAGCCTGTTTCTGTTTTTCCCATCATCTGCTCCTGTAACAGGATCATGTTCTTTAATGCGATCACTGGCTGGCTGACTTCTTTGTGCCACCTTCATTCTTATTCAGCTAGCTCTAACTGACAGGAGATATTATTCTTGACTTTCTGTTAGGCCAATATTTTCAGTCCTTGATGCTTATAGCCTTATAAAGCTGTTATTGTGCATCTGCTTTGGTGAAAGCGCTAGGCAAGCTGGAAGAATTTTTAAAACAAGCTAACAGTGTACCTAGCGGCCTAATTGAATGAATGTTGGCATGTGGATTTCCTGCAGATGATAACCAAACATTGGTTTAATTTGAAATAAGGGAAAAAAAGATTCGATTAAAAAAAAATACTTGAGTACGCAGGATTTTTGAATGCTGTAAATCTTGAGTGCCATAAATCAGTCTTTGGGAGTACCTTAGAGCACCTGCTAAGAAAAATGGAAGCTTTATTTTTTTCCTTTGAGAGTAATGCCTTTCCTTACTCTGAACTGCCCTTTTGATCATAGATCAGCGCTGCATTCTGGACTATACTGAGCCTAATCGTTCTCGCATTGAAGATAACGAAAAATTCTCAATCTCTCCAGAAGCACAGGACTTGATTGTAGGCAGTAGAAAAGCGGCGTTTGTAGTGACATGCTATTCTACATAATCTGCAAATACTCAAGACTTCCCTGATTAAATTTTTTAATGAAAGCTACTTTGTCTCATATGTCCTTTTAGTTTTCTCTGTTCCTCCTAATCTTTAAAACCATGGGCTAGTGAAAGAAATATTTTCAAAAGTTTATAGCAGAAAGAGCAGCACTGCTGTTCCCTGATACAATGAAGCAAAAAACAACAATTTGTCCCTGTCACTGCCAATATTCTAAAAAGAAGTAATTAAAAAGAAAGAAGATTACAAGTGTTTTCTCTGACTCTGGACTAGACTCAGCTGTGTTGCAGACTCTTTCCAAACCAGGTTTAACTAGCAAGCAGCTGAGACGGGTAAGAGTCTGATCTGAGTGCTTTGCTGTAGGTTATTGTGAGGTCTTGATAAAAAAAAAGCAGGAGAAGAGATGAAGCAGCCTATCAACAAATTTGTAAAGAAAGTAAAGTCTTATTTCATACAGATTTCCTGCCTTTTGTTTAAAACAATATCAGCATGGGAAAATTAATTTATTTTGCTAGAATTAAGAAGCCTTTGAGATTGTCAGTTGCCTGGCTCAAGTGGGTCATCAAAGCACTGAACTCAAAGCTTAATGCAAAACCTTAATGGTATTTAATGTAACCCGGAATTGGGAGACTATGGAGAAACCAGGTAATTTTGAACAGTAATTTCCAGAGAAGAGCATCATCCCAGACCTGAATGCAGCCAGGAATAAAAAGACATTTTCTTCAAACATCACGATGAAGCAATGCACTGACTCTGTTGTGAGGACAAAACTATTATGAGTGAAATTTCAACTCTTTAGTACATAAATCAGCAGTTACACTAATTAAATAACATATAGAGAAAAGGACTGTAGCCATTTCTAGGCAGTGTTGCTCAGCAAAATGGATATCAGTTGAATAAACTACTGGAGGAAAGGCCGTGAAATGGCATGCAGCAGATTGTTGATGACACCTGGAGTTGTGGAAGAAGGATAGAGCGAGTGTGAGGAAGAAATTGCATTTCTGTGTACAGTAACCTCTGACCAGCCAGATAAATCACAGCTAGTCAGAAGTTATTCCAGGGCTGGAAACTCGAGGGCAGCGTGCAAGGCAGAGCCACTTAAGCTGCTGTGAGAGGGTTTCTATTTGGGGGGAAAAACATAGAAAAAGAAAAAAAAGAAGCTTCCTGTGAGAAATAGGATGGTGGAGCTAAGGAAGCTTGAATAAAAACTCAGGGGTTTGCGGGGAACTATAACTTCTCCCTCTTTGAAGTTAGTAATACTGTGAACATACTGCAAGACTGAGAACAGTAAGTATAGAGAAAGTTCGAGAAACTGTCCCTTTACAAAGGGAGTGTTAAAGGTCTAAGTAAATGAATGCCTCTGCAATTGCAAATACTTTGTGGAACAGAATGACTTGCATGATTGATTTAGAAATTATTATATATAGCATCAGTAGAGCAAATAATTCACTAGAGTCTTTGTCCCAGAGCAAAGTCTTACAGCACACATGTTGCCCTTCCCCCTACTCCCCTCTTGCCATGTCCCGCTGCAGTCGGGATGACTTTGCAGACATCTGTCACAGGACTGGGTCTAGAACAGGAATAAAACCAAATACCTCTGGAAGAATGTTCCAGAAATAACGTGGGACTACATTTGGAAGTGGTCGTGGAGAATAAGGAGTTCCATTGCACTTCCAAAGTCATGCCTCTTCCCTTTCTTTTCCCCAAAACAACAAACCCATCAGGACTCATTAAAACCCCTCCTCCCAAATAATTTACTCTTGTGATATTCTCATACTTCACTTCCTTAATTTGCTTTTAAAAATTCTAGTATTCATAGATAGTAATTCAGCTGCCCAGAGATACACTCCTCTGCAATCTTAAGCGTGCAGAGGCTTTTCATATGCAGGGATCCAGGCTTGATCCTGTCAGGGCATCTCTGCTGTGTTTCCCCACACTGCAAAAGTATCAGATGATGTTGGTTCTTTTTTCTGTTCGATCCCTTGACCACTAACAGTAAAAAAAGTACTTTCTAGCCAAAAGATGCTGGAAGCTAACCTCATCTCTCCCACCCAGGCTATCTTTCTTACTCTGATAGAAAGGGGTAGAGTGTACCGAGGAGCAGCTGTGAGAAGCTGTGCTTCAGAAGTGGATGGTGTCCTGTCTTACAGATAAGAGGAGTTTTCTGTAAGTTTTGTGTTTGTGTGCGCATTGTGCAAATGATAAATATTGTCCATTTGCAGAGCATCTTCTCTGCTGAAGGATCCCAAAGCTCTTCACAAAACAGTTCACATGTAGGACTGCTGAAATTTAATTAAGCTGTTACTGAGAATCTCTAAAATTGTTCTCCTCAAACCCGCATGAAAACAAGTCTTCAGTTTTTCAAGTCTGACTTGGAGATGAAGGTGGAATTAAAAATCCACAGGCACTGCATACCCTTTGCAAAAAAATGGAAAAAAGCAGATAGAGTTGCTTTTTGTGTACACTTAAAAGCAATGAAAACTTGTCGATATTTTTCATTTGAATTTTCATGAAGAGCTAAGAAACTCTGCTGGTGCTGGAGGGGGCAGGAAAACGTTGTGGCTTTTACTAGCAGAGAAATATTTGAACAGTTATTGACAAAGAGCACGGTGCACGGAATGTGCTTGGGCTAAGCAGAGTGAAGATGTTTGACGTATTGGCAATACAGCACAGGGTCAGAGGGTGACAGATTAATGTTGTGTTTCACAGTCCAAGCTAATACTCACTGCGTGCCTTCTTATGCTCTTTGTTATTGCGCACATTTTAAAGGACAAACCAGCTCTGGGTTAGTTAAACCTGTGCACAGATTCTAGCATGAAGATGGCTTATTTTGGTTCAATCAGTTAGGCACAAGCGTAAAGTAGATCTAAACAAGCTATTCTTAGGCTAAAGTGAGAGCGTTACGCAAGAGTTTGCATCATTTTAATTAAAACCAATTAAATTGCTTAGCTGAATTCAGGGCAACAGTGAGTGCAGGGAGGAGGGAGTCGTTCCCTGCTCAGTGATTTGCAGCAGCTTGTGACCGTGACCACTGTGGCCTTACCGTGAGCACACGTCATGGCCAGGTCAGTGGCGCTGGGTATGCTTGGAAAATCTCAAGGCAGGAGGCAGAGGTTACAAGGAGGGAAAAAAAAGCAACTCTCAAACCTTAAAAAACCCCACCTCTTGGCATGATGCTCACCCTGTCTGGCTGCTTCTGGCCTGCTCCCTGGAAGAAGTAACAAAAACGACTCTCCTTCCAGCAGCAGATCAGGAAGCCAGTGGATGCTTTTCAACCCTACAGATGCTTTTAAAACATGGGAGGTAAAGGAATGAAATAGAAAACAGATGATAGACAGAGGCTGGTGAGAACAGAAGGAATGCAGTGCAGGCAGCCTGTTTGTCTCTGAGTAGCTGACATTGTGTGCCCGTGGAACAATGTCTGAAAATAACGGAATAATAATTCCTCTCTTCTGGAAGGTGCTGAGCACCTTGGCTTCATAGCACCCCTGTGCCCCCAGTAACAGCATTTCACATGTCAGTGCAGCCAAAGACAAGTGTGGTCCATCACAGAAATCTGGATGGGAGGAACCAACAGAACATGGAATTGTGGCTGGTGAGATGGGCACATGCATGAGAAATGGCTTTGGAGGGTTGTGAAAGCAGAACAGAGTCAGTGAGCTCTAGTACCTAGTTGAAGGATTGCACTTAATGGATTTCATCTCTTTGTTGAAACGTGTGCACAGGCTTTTGCATGTTTACGTGTATATATCCAGAGCAGCAGTTTTCAAGGCAGAGAGCCCTTCTCCAGTGTGATTCCCTGTGTCGAACGTATTTCGTAGATGAGGAGTTGACAGTAGCAGATTTACGATGACAAATATTCTTCTGCTGGCCTTGGATGATGTTCCTTAACAAACACTTGAAAATACCTATTTAATTACATCAAAGGGAGACATTACGGTGGGAATGGCCAATAGCGCTCAGATATTGGCACATTGACTGGCACATTGGAAGTGACGTGGTGCCTGTGACAGAAATAACGTGGGTGTGTACACCCTCTCTGAGGTCCAGGCAAGTATAGATGCGAGGAAAACACAGGGAGAGGTTCATCCAAGCTTCATTCAAAATGCAAAGTAAAAAGATCAGCATTTGATTACAGCCATCTGACAGTGTGACGTGGCTGGCTGAGTTAGGAAGGCTTTGCTGTGGTGGAAAGACACCACCTGGTTCTCAAGCAAGAATAGCTGGAACATATTGCAGTAACTACGCAGTTGTAAGTGTGCTAAAAGCCTTGTACCACCTTAATAACACTGTCTGTCTACATGGCGATCCCACTCTTAAAGAGCTCATGTGAGAAGAATGAGCTGTGATGACAGTTTAAGGCCATTTTTCTGTCAATATAGCACTGTTTCTGTGCTGGGAGACGTTGTTATGCTGCTGCTCCACATTGCGTACCTAATTGCAATAGCTCTGTTGGTAGAGAAACTGTCTTTGGACTGAGCAAATGCGTGCAAACTGGATCTGCACCGCAACAGTGGTGAGTGCCAGTCGCTGGGATGAGCTGCTGCTCAAAGGGCTCCATCCCTCTGCACTCAAATGCTGTGATCGCAGCCCTGGCTTCTGCCAAAATCATAGGGAGTTTGCCATTAATGCCAGTAAAGGTCACCACTGAATTGCTCAGATAGCCTCACCTACACATCTCCTTCCATCCGTGCTCTCCAAAGCCTCTTGGAGAAATGCAAGTGGTGGTTAGCAGCTGACTTCCCGTCTTGTGCTTTCTCTGCTCTGTGGTATCTGAGAATGTCACGTGTGCATTATCACATTACACCTTGTTGAACAGAAACAATCCAAAAATTGTTTAACAGTATAGGTTTTAGTAGAAGAAAATCAACTGATTTGGGCAGGAATATTTTCTGTTTACTTTCAAGCTTTCGAGAAGTTATGGAGAGACTATGCAATTTAAAAAAAAAAAAGAAATGAGCTTCTTCCCAGGACCTTTTATAAAGAGGCCTTGTCCAGCTCAGAATTTGGGAAATGCAGCCTATTTTCTGAGTCTTGCAGTTGAGGTCAGCCTGTCTGAGATTGCGAGCATCCCCAGACTTTGGCACTGCGCTGATTTAAGCCCGAGGGCACGCATTTAAATTGTCACATATAGTGTGTCTTACACTGACATCTTCTTCTGAAGAAGTAAAGGATAATACGGCACTTGTGCTGCAGAATAAGACAGCGCTCTCTCCTCAAGCATGAAAATTGTCTGCAAATTTCAGACATGTTTTCCTTGATTGTGGCGGCTAATCAAGGCAAAAAACCCAAAGTTCATTTTACCAGAGGATGAACAATGCTTGGCAGTGTGGCGAATGTTAATGCAGTTAATTATTCCTAATGCTGTCTCTGTCCTCTGAAGAGTTCAATATCCCTACACAAGGCTTTAACGATCCACAGCCACCCTGTGGTTTCTCCCAGGGAGTATTGCCTCTTCAAGCCAGTTTGCTATAAGCCACCCCTCGGTCTGCCCCCTCCCCCTGCTTTGTGGTGTGTCACATCTGTAATGGTGAAGTTGGGTGGGGGGTTTTAAATAGGCTTCGTTTTGTTGCAGAACCGATGGTTACATTGTGCTTTCCGTTGTCTCTGGTTTCTTCGCGCTCTCTGTATATAAGCTTTTGACCGGGTTGAGTGGAGAACCTAAAAATAGAATAAAGTCTCCAAATGTTTAGCTACATGGGGCAATCAACTGTGGTGTTGCAGGTCCCAGGGCGTTCAGTAGCAGTGGAGGTGTGATATAAAGCAAGCCTTAATTAACAGATACGCTGATGGGAACAGATTATCTTTGTTAATACCTGTTTGCTGATACACTTTCACCATAACTTAAAAATAGTCATCGCTCTAAATTGAGGCTTTTATTAGATCGACTTAGCCTGGAATTTTTTGTTGTTCATTAGAGAGTCTGGGATATCGTTTAAAAATTGTATATCTCTGCATATAAAGAACTTCTCTGATACCTGAAACAAAACAACTGCTGAAAATACTATTTTTCAAAAGCTGGCAGAGAACCAGCTCCATCACTTTTTTTTATGCACTTGAAAACTATGTTCTGGGGGTATTTTAAGTGTGTCAGTTTTGTGACAGATCCTGGAGATAGTTTTACCTTGAATACACTCTTTGGTGTGAGGAGATTGCTGACAGGCTCTATTTCTTTGTCTTAAGTGTACAGGGCTCCTTCCTATACTACTCCTTCGTGTCATAATTTTACACCTGTCGTTCGTTGGCTTTGATTTGCAAAAGCCGGTTATTTGAGTTGCCCTAATTTTGCAGTTTGTTGCCTCGATGAAGGTGGGGTTTGCTGATAGCCGGGTGCGGCGCTGCCTTGATCAGGAACTCCGAGCAACGTGGGCACGTAGAGCTGAAAAATAAGCCGCTTTGCAGCAGAGCAGATGGGTAGAGCTTGGGTGACTGATTCTACCTCTGGATAATAAGCTGTCTTCTCCGTTCAGCTCCCACTGTGCTTCTTTTTTTTTTTTTTGCTATCCTGAACTGAACCAGATACTCATTCCTAAGCTGCTGCTGATGTAACTGGGAATCCCAGTGTAGCAAAGACTTGAGGAATGAGCCATCTGAGCTGGGCCCAGCCTCCATTAGGACACTCTGACTTTACTTGACTTGCATCCCACTAAACTTTAAAGTATTTTTGGAAATAGTCCATTAAAAAGTACTCATTTCTCATTTTTTTTAAAAAAGAAAAATATCTAAAATGTTCTCAGACGTCCTAGAGGAGATGTTATTGAAAGTTCTCATACAAAACTTAAAAGTTTTCTTCAGCAAGAAGCCATAGTTAAAAATTGGCTTCAAGGAATAGAGAATGATTAATGAAGCTCCTCTTATTTAGTGCTCTAAGCTTTCTTGGGATTTAAACGTCTGCTATGGAAAATGTCCACAATTTGGAGTGAATTATTTATAAAAGAAATTAGGCAACATATAGGCCTTGTGGTTTCTGTTCAGAGCAGAAGATTAAAAAGCTTCTAGATTTTAAAATTATATTATTTTATTTCTGAGCCTATTTTTCTTACTGAATTCTTGACGTATGGACTCTTAATTAGGCAGTAATGATTTTCTTTCATTTGCGCTGCAAATTACACCAATAATGATGCTTTTATTCACAGAATATATTTTGTTAACTGACCTTGGGTTTAGCGTGGAATGCAAAATGAGAAAGAATTGTGAGGTTCCAGTTGATTCTTTGAGTTCTGCTTTTGTTAAGTTTTGAATTTTAATTCTGGATTCACCGACAAAGACATACAACAGAAAGGTTTTAACTACGCATATTACTCTGACAGAAGTCACTGGGTTCTACAATTAATTCTCACCAGTAGATCAATGCACTTCATAAGCTGCGAGTCATTCTGACAAGATGAAACAAATACAATTGTTAGCAAAATCCTGATAATTTGGAACAATGGGCTGTGAAACTAGGTCAGTTTACATTTTCTTTGAGATTTTTTTTTCCCTCCGTAGTGTTTCATACTCGACAAATCTTGATAATGCACTTGACATATTCGTTGACTGATCATATGCTAATTTAAAG
>WAAB01021471.1:83357-119937 GCA_013389865.1 Piaya cayana
TAACTGGGAATCCCAGCGTAGCAAAGACTTGAGGAATGAACCATCTGAGCTGGGCCCAGCCTCCATTAGGACACTCTGACTTTACTAGACTTGCATCCCACTAAACTTTAAAGTATTTTTGGAAATAGTCCATTAAAAAGTACTCATTTATCATTTTTTTTAAAAAAGAAAAATATCTAAAATGTTCTCAGACGTCCTAGAGGAGATGTTATTGAAAGTTCTCATACAAAACTTAAAAGTTTTCTTCAGCAAGAAGCCATAGTTAAAAATTGGCTTCAAGGAATAGAGAATGATTAATGAAGCTCCTCTTATTTAGTGCTCTAAGCTTTCTTGGGATTTAAATGTCTGCTATGGAAAATGTCCACAATTTGGAGTGAATTATTTATAAAAGAAATTAGGCAACATATAGGCCTTGTGGTTTCTGTTCAGAGCAGAAGATAAAAAGCTTCTAGATTTTAAAATTATTATTATTTTATTTCTGAGCCTATTTTTCTTACTGAATTCTTGACGTATGGACTCTTAATTAGGCAGTAATGATTTTCTTTCATTTGCGCTGCAAATTACACCAATAATTATGCTTTTATTCACAGAATATATTTTGTTAACTGACCTTGGGTTTAGCGTGGAATGCAAAATGAGAAAGAATTGTGAAGTTCCAGTCGATTCTTTGAGTTCTGCTTTTGTTAAGTTTTGAATTTTAATTCTGGATTCACCGACAAAGACATACAACAGAAAGGTTTTAACTACGCATATTACTCTGACAGAAGTCACTGGGTTCTACAATTAATTCTCACCAGTAGATCAATGCACTTCATAAGCTGCGAGTCATTCTGACAAGATGAAACAAATACAATTGTTAGCAAAATCCTGATAATTTGGAACAATGGGCTGTGAAACTAGGTCAGTTTACATTTTCTTTGAGATTTTTTTTTTCCCTCCGTAGTGTTTCATACTCGACAAATCTTGATAATGCACTTGACATATTCGTTGACTGATCATATGCTAATTTAAAGTCACGTTGTGTGTGTAAATTCAGTACAACATGGGGACGTGTTTCAACACGATGATGAAAATAATTTAATAGCTAAATTTGACTGAAATATTTTTCTGTTTGAATACATACTTTTTTCCTAACATGAAGAATGTAAAGAGAATCCGATTTTTGATTTTTGGAGACGGGGATTTTAATGACTTAGAGCCTTTTTCTTGTGTTCCAGTGAAAGAGCGTATTTAACTTTTAGGGCTGGTTACTTGGAAGAATAAGGTCTTCTTTTAGAGCTACTCATCCAGTCCACTACAGATAAATGCTGGGAATGCTTCTCTCGGCAGTGTCTATGGTAATTTTTTGGCCCCGGTCATATTCCTACTGATGTCAGCGATAAAACTACCGTTGACTTCAGTAAAAATTATGCTTCATATCTTACTGTTTGGATTTTATACTTCTTGGAGCACATATGCAACTTCAGGTGTTTCTCACTCAGTTCTGTAAAACCCTTTCATTAGGAGAGAATGCAAAGTTGCCTTGCCCTTCTTCATATACAGCTTATTGTCCTTTGTCCTTATTACTTCACCATAGATGGTTCACAGAATTTCAGAGATAAAAAAAATATTCATAACGGCTTGTTGTGGAGGAAGGTTGCTGACAACTGCTAATATGCTGTAAACAGTTTTGAAAGTAAGAACTCCTTTTTGTTTGTTTCCAGAAAAAAGTGTTTAATTCAAGATTTAATTCAAGATTACATTTTTAAGCTATTTTCCTGCCCCACTGATATATTCTATCTTCCTGCCTCTGTCTTTTTTTTTTTTAAAGTGAGAATTTTGTGGATATTTGTTAGGCTGACCACTTTTGAATAGTAGTAGTAGTAGTAGTAATAATAATAATAATAAGTGCCTGAGGTGTAGTGTATATTTAATAAGAAACAACTGATGTATAAATATAATATTGGGACAGTTTGGGGACTTCAGATCCTGTCTTATGTTTGCCTCTGTTTTATGCTAGTGATGCAATAATTAATTACCACTTTGAGGGAATGGAAAAAACGTTGGTTTAAAACAGTTATGTCTCAAGAAGATGATTTTTGGGGGGGATGTATTAATAAGTCAGAAATCTTAAACTTGTAGGACTTGAACTAGGTTCTTAAGATGTTTTTTCAGAGGTTTTGAGCACTGACATCTCTCTTTGCCCCATACATGAATCTGCAGAACATTTGGATGCTTACGTTTTAAAAAAGAAAACCCACCTGTAAATCCTGCATAAGGAGTAAAGTAAAACTAAAATCCACAGACTGACTGTTTTATCTCATCTTCTTTTTCAGTCCTTTTTCTCGATGAGTGTTTTTCCATGTGGCATAAAATGGCACCTAAGAGACATAATAAGGATAAATCCAGGGCAATGTAGCACTATTTATTGTCCTTTATAACACAACAGGAAGAGTTGGCTTAGAGACAGGTTTCCAGATCATGCTGTTTCTGGTAGGTTTACAGTCCAGGGAGGCCAGAAACAATCCAGCTCAGTAGGTTATGGCCTTTCCAGAATAATTTCATTCTGTAAAGACTGAACGGTGCAATAACAGCAGTCAAGAATGACCTTGGGAGTGTCTTATTAACGACAAGGTACTGCGATTATATTATCACATTTGGGAATAGTAGTAAATAACATACTAAGTTGTAATTTTCTGGTGTTGTGATGATAATAAAACTGCAAGCTGATCATGCCTCTTTTTGTAGATTTGCTTGCTTTCATAGCTAAATTTTTAGTGAGTCTTCTGGGATTCCAGCTCTTGCTTGTCATCTGCATGGAAGTCTGATTCTTTAACCAAGTCCAAAATAATAACTGTCTCTGACTGTGTGTCTGTTTGGGATACTGACATGCAAATAATAATGGATTATCAAACTTCCAAGAAACCAAGAGAAGAGAAATTGCTTCCATTGCTGGAAGCTGGTTTTTTTTTTTTGGTTTGGTGTTTGGTTTTAGGGAGTTTTGTCTGGTTGGGATTTATTGTTTGGGGTTTTTTTTTGAGAGAGGAAAGAACAAAGACATCTTCCTAAGCAAGTATTTTTAAGCTTCCAGATTTTACTGGAATGGTAATAACTCCTCTCATCACTCCTTCACTTCAAGATTTTCCACTGTAGTGTGTTGACCACATATTCAGCCAAAGTTACGTGTGTGCACCGAGTCGAGTGCAGAGGGGCTGTGAGCCGTTATTTTGCACCCAGAGAAAAACCCAGGTGCTGCACTGCCTTTTCAGATATAGCCCAAACAACACAAGCTCATGTGAAAATAGAAGTCTCTGAAATGTGAATAGGTTTCTTTGGGTGTCATTGTCCTATCTGCAACTAAACTTCAGCTGGGCACAGATGTGTGGGGCAAGGGGGTACAGTGTGACGACTTATGGTGAGGGTTTCCTTTGGCAGGCTAGGGAAATTACAATGTGGATAAAAGGGGCTTGTTCAGTTCGGGTGAAGACTCTATTAATGAGCCCCATTATTCCTATTTTTGGAGAGTGTTAGATTTTTTTTTTGAATGTATACAATGGTGTTTTATTTTTTTATTACAGCAGCATTCACTGGTCACTTTTATCTTTGTGTGTGAATTTCTAATTATACATGTTAGACAGTGCTCCTTACTGTAAATAGTGATGTGGTTTTCTTTCACTTGATCTGTCTGTACTGGATTCTGTTTCATTGTTCACTTTCTTCACAGTATCTTGCTTATTTTATCTTTCAACAGACATCTCTTTAAAACTCTCACATCATCGTCCCCTCCCCCTTCTAACTTTCTGAAAAGGGCTTTATCTGAGCATTTGTCTTTTGATCTATTTTTTGATGGATGTGCGTTCACTTCTGGTAGCAAGCCCAGCACTGAAATCTTTATTCAAGGCCAAAGTGCGGGGGCTTGACTTCTGGGTAAGTCTCTTACCTACGATTTCCTAGAGCTACTGCTGAGCTTGGGGACTAGACACGTTGGTTAGTCGTGAGGTTTTAAAAGGTTTTTCAGGGGGGGATATTTGCAGTTTCCGAACTTTCAGGTGATTCCTCTAGAGAGTTGAACAGTGGTTGTGTGTGTAACCTTCAGCCACTTCTGGAAAGCTGGAGTATTCACCCCTGGTGCGCACGGGAAGAGGGGATGCTTGCCTTGCTCTGAGACTTGCCTTGTGGCATCTGATCTCTGTCCATGCAGCAGCTTAGTTAGTCTGCAAGTTGAAAACATAAGAGCACTTGATGCCTTCTGATGGTCCCACTGTGCCTCATCATTGAGCTCGCCCTGTTGTGTCCTTCTTGAGGTCTTCTAAAGAAAGGAGAACTTGAATAAAGGCAACAAAGGTCGGCTCAGAAAAGTGAATTGAAAGGTTTGTAGAGAGGGAATAGAAATTCTGAAAGTAAGCATAAGAATCACTTGCCTATCAGGAGATGACAAATAGAGAAAACCAGCAGTCATTAAAATCTAAACCCCTCTCTGCAACCCTAAACCAAAACAAAATTGATTTGCAGAGGTGACCAGTGACTAGACATTCAGGTATTAGTTTTGTTCAGGCTATTTTTGTGGGTTCTCAGATGCAAAACCAAAGTCAGATCCAGCTCACCTGTAAAAACGTGAGTGAGTTAAACCCAGCATTTGTATGTGAAATGATTTGTTTAATACAGTATTAGCATTTGGAGAGTCACAATGAAGCTTTGAGGTTAACATCCCATTAAGATGAAGGGGAGGTGTTCACACCTCAGGCTGTAGATTCAACAAGACAGCAGAGCATTGATTTACATGGTGAGGGCTATATCTTGGCAAACCAGAAGGGCTGCCAGACATCGTTTTTCTAAAGGGAAACTTCGATTCCAGTGAACGCGTTACAGTCTGCAAAAGGCCCCAGATCAGCAAAGCTGCTGGAGCTGGATCGCCGCTGGCTGTAGCTTTAAACTGAAAGACATCAAATGGGCTTTTTGCTATAAAAGTTGAGATTATTGGCCAGGTGCTCCCCACTCCTGTCCTGAGACTCCCTTTGCTTCCCCTCACCCCCTTTCTCCCAGAACTGATTTTCTGATAGGAAATGTAGGCCAAGGACTTGGTGACTTTAATGTTATGCACGGTTTTGTTACATTTTTAACCAATATGTCTCCCTATTTAATCCTAATCCTCAGATTCCCCCTTTCTTCCATCTGTTTTGTATTCTCTCTCCTGTTGATGTATTATCACATTAATTCCTCTCCTTCCTTGGCTCTGCATTTTTTCCCCCCAGGTCCTCTTACAGTTGTTTGTTTTCCTGCTTGCTGTCCTTGCTGTCTGGCGCACTATAATTTTTGTTTTACTGTTCTCCTAAGGAGCTCCTCTGTGGATGGCCATACGTATGGGTGTGGATTTTCTTTAGATCTCTCCCACGGAAGCTCCCTCCTGCACCAGAGCAAGAGCCGCCTGCAAATCCCACGATGCTTCTACCTTGGGCACATAGAGGGCCAAAACAGCCTGGATTTTGCAGTCAGGTCAAGCTGCAGGTGTTTGCCTGTGTGTTTTGCAGCCGAAAGCCTTCATAAGGTGCAGGTGGATGAGGTACTGAGGGGCATCGTTTAAAGAGTGGTAGGAATGGTTGGATTCAATGATCTGGTGGGTCTCTTCCAACCTGGCGATTCTATGATTCTATGATATTCTTCCTAGCACATGGCTACTTGATTTGGACGCTACAGTGCTGTGAAAATGAATGTGGCTGCATTTTAGTTCCAGTTGGTTGCATCGTGAAACCAAAGCATCACCATTTGGCCTGGCTTGGGGATTCAACAATGACTGGGAAGGGAATAGCAGGGACACTAACACTAGAGGTGTATTTGGCAGGGCTGAGGTTTCCCCAGCTGCTTGTACTACGCTGCTGATATTGCTTATATTTTTGTCACTGAAGTCACTTAACTCATCTGAGTAATTATTACCAGTGTGTTGCAAGAGAACCTAAACCATTTGTATTTTTTTTCCCTGAAGGACTTTCAACAGCTTGTGAAATTTGCTTGGAAATAATATGTTCATTTTTCACTAGTCCAGCTTGTGTAATTAATTAATCAGTCATGGATGAGGCATTGAACTTGAAGCTTTTGTTTTTCTGACAGACATTGCTACACACCTTGATTTCTTTTTTTGCTTTTCCTGGAGCACCTGGAACAAGGGTCCTTCACTTATTAATGACTCCCTGCTGCATTGCTTTTAACAGCTCAACTATCAGTGTACATCACACAGCCGTGCATCTGAAACTCGATCTAGTTTCTGTCTAAAAAGCTTCATTTTCTGTACCGCTAGCTTGTGCTCCATAGTGGTGGCTTCTGAAGCATGGTACTAAGCAATTTTGCGAAATGCTGATACAACTGTAGCAATTTTCCTCAATTTGTTCCTGACAAAGAACTCGCTTCAAAATTGAGTTGGCTTCCTTTTTTGTTCGAAACACTGGTAAACACAATTAGCCTCATTAACCCTGGTTTCTGTTTCATAACAGAAAATTAGCCTACAATCACTGGTTTGCCGGAGAGCGCTGTTGTAATTAGTCCTCAACAGTCTGATATGAAAATCCATTGCATTTTTAATTTCTCCGACATGTCAGTGTGTACAGAAAACATGCCTGATTTCTCACTTATCTTGGGGATTGAGATAAAGTCAAGGACCAAGTCCTCGTCTGGCTTAGAGTGCTGTTGAACAGATGGGACACGCATCTGTCAAGCATGTCACAGGTGTATTGGTCCTTCCATGTGGGAGGGCAGGAGGTAACTTCTGGAGGTCCTCTCTGCCTCTGCAGGTCTGTGAGGCTCTGACCCTTCAAAGGGCATAAGACCATTTTGAATCCTGGCCCCGATGACTGAAGCTTTTACTTATTACACCTCCAAAAATTCTGTATCATTCCAAATTTATGCCAGAGAAGAGCTCTGCCTTGTTCCAGCTCCAAGACAGTAGTGGTTCCGAAGCCAGTGGCTTTTTACCAACATAGAAATGAAGTGACTCAAAGGTGAATCAGGCTTACTATTCTTAAACTTCTGTAGATAATGTGAAATTGATTGATTAAGAGAGATTTATCATCATCTTTAGAACCTATGTCACTCCGGTGACTACGTCAGAAACTGTAATTATTGTCTCATGAAGCAACTAAGTTTTTCAAGGCTACTATTCCAATCAGAGAGGAAAAAAGCTGTATTTAATGTCAGTTGCTGAGCCATTAGCTGGTAGTACATCACACTCTGAGGGTCACAGAAGTAGTGCTGCTGCAGGGTGATGTGTAGTAGATCAAACTACTGTGAACTGGTTTCTAAATTGGATCGAATTCTTACCCAGTCTCTGCAGAGCAGAAATAGAGGAGGTCTGCATACATCTATGTGTACATCTAAGTGTGCCCAAGAACTCCTCTGGGAATTTGGGTGCATCACTTAGGACAAATTTAATTTCCCTGTAAAAATGACTGAGAATTAAGTAAATGCAGACCTCTGTTTGCGTTCAGAATAAGACGACCTTAATTATTTTGAATTCAGCATAAGAACTCTAAGGGTAACACCTGATCTAGCTCTGTCTCTTCCATGCCTCTTGTCATCCAGAAAAGAGATGATGATTGCTTTCCTCTGGACATGTTATGAGTGTCTTCAGTGAAAGACACCGTATAATTGATTACTAGTACTTTGATGAAAGACAAGAGAAATTGTATGTATAATAACAGCATCTTAATTGTTGCATGTAGGACAGAGGGAAGGTTTAGAAATGCTTCTGGGGCTGCTTGAACAATGGGGAGCTGAAGACTGAATCACATCATTTGTGCAGGAAAGGGACTATCCCACAAGTCTCTAGTGCCTAGTGAAACCTTGGCTTAAGGAACAATTTTTTCCCTGGTATTAAATGTTCCTCTTCTTTCTCAATTGTTAACTCTGAATTAATATGGCACCCTGGGGGGGTATCTTGATTTGAATGATCTCAATTGCTTCTGTGTCCATTTGGGTGCCAGGCTAGAGGGCTGTGAAGTGAAGCGGAGCTATTCTATCTTGATATCTGAACTGCTAATGAGGAATTCTGTGATTCAAGTTCAGGTCACTACGTATGTTTGTTATCAAGCTCTTAAATAACCGAACAGTAACTAAATAAATGGTAATTTAATTTATTATGTGCCTAGAGCATCGATAGCCACAGTGCTAGGAAAATTAGTATGAACTTGCTTATTCAACAAAGAAAGATAAAAGGATTGACGAAATCAAAACCTTCAAACACCGTCTTCATTCATGCATGAGGCACACTGTGTGCAAAATGATAGTGTTAGGAATGTCAGCCAATCAAGCAGTCTAATAGGCTGAACTGCTTAAGTACCTTATCATAGAGAAATGAGTTGCCACGTTTTCTCTGCCACAGTTTAGCTCCTCCAAAGAGTGTCTGAAGTTTACTGTCCTTCCAGCCTGTTGAAGAGTTTTCTTAGGCCTCTGGCTGAGGATCTACATGACGTGTTGAGCTGTCACCTAACACTTCATTTAGCCAAGAGCCCCAAGTCACAGATCTGCCTCAGAAACTTTAACATGAGGAATCTCTGGGAGTAGTTCACGCATGGGACCTGGCAATGGCTCCTGTTTCTCCTATTCCAGTGTGGCATGAAGGCAGGTTGGGCCCAGCTGGGTGTCACAGTACCTGCAGCCTTGCTTCTTCCTGTAAGAATGGATTTGGAGCCCCATGTGTCCCCACACCATCACAGCTAAATTGCCAGTCCTGTGAAACAGCCTCATCAGCTCAACCTGGAGAAGAGGAAGCTGAGGGGAGACCTCATTGCTCCCTACAACTGCCTGAAAAGAGGTTGTGGAGAGGAGGGACCTGGGCTCTTCTCCCAAGGGACAGGGGACAGGACAAGAGGGAATGGCCTCAAGCTCCACCAGGGGAGATTAGGCTGAACATTAGGAAGAAATTTTTCACAGAAAGGGTCATTAGGCACTGGCAGAGGCTGCCCGGGGAGGTGGTTGATTCACCTTCCCTGGAGGTGTTTAAGGCACGGGTGGACGAGGTGCTGAGGGCCATGGTTTAGTGTTTGATAGGAATGGTTGGACTCAATGATCTGGTGGATCTCTACCAACCTGGTGATTCTATGATTCTGTCACATGAGCCGTAGCTGAAACGTTAAAATACCAGAAGTTGACTGAATGTACCACACATTACAGGTAGGGAGGTAAGTCTGCGGCACGTCAGTCCCTGACAGCAAAGATGTATCAGGGAATGTGTGCTCGGAGCACTGTTAGGCAGCCGCCTGCTCCTGGGAAAGGGAGTGTGTCCTCCCTGGGCACACGGGAGATATTCCCACCATGCAATGTTAGCAGTCTGGAAGGGTGAACACCTCAGAGCAGAGATGATAATTACAGCCTCATGAGAAGTGATTTCCGTATTGCACTCCTGGCTTCTTCACTTAGTAATTGTGGTGAACAAGAATAAATAATCCAGACCTTATGAACCAATTTACTCTTCTGCAAAACACTCATTCTGGTAGTTTCTGATCGCCACACTGTGCTGAGTAGGACTGTTTGAGGGATGCCTTGAGATGCTTCCATGAACATTGTTATATAAGGCCAAGCATAATCATCAAATATCTGTTTCAGAACAAGGTAAAACTCTGCTGGGGATTAGTTTACTATGCACGCACACACAGATTCTACTTCTTAACTTGTACTTGTCACCATGTGTTTGTCCACCTTCATTTGTCTTGCTTACTTTCTTTGGTTAGTTAGCACCATGTTCATCCTAACCTGAAGAAGAAAGATTAAGTTAGATTATCTCAAACATCTGCAAATGCAGTAGAATGCACAGGGGACATTTTTGGCATTAATGTTCTGTGTATTTTGTTTGGGTAATTAAGCATGGAAAGATCACCTTGTGTTCTACCAGGAAGCTTGGAGAGACAGCAGAAAGAAAAGCCAAGCTGAGCAATAACATTTTGAGGAGAAAGCATCACCATTTGAGATTATTTCTTCAGTGTTCTCCAGGCTTCTACATTACACCGATTCCAACCGTATGCCCATACAATTTGTTTTTGAAAGTTAAATGAGTATGAGATTGAATACAAGAAAAGGGATAAGCCATTTGGCTGTGTTTGTCCTTTGGGACAATCATCCAGATGATGTTTGTTCAAAGCACATCAGCCATGGCACTTTGTAACTTTCTCAAGGAGAGGATACATGAGAAGGCCCTTTTCTTGGCATGTGCTTATGTGCCTTGTTAATATCCTATCCTCACGTTATTTTAGAAAATAGATAAAATCCTTTTTTTTTAAAAAAGCACAGACAGCAGTGGGTAGAGTTTGATTATGAAGTTCCAACCATTTTTACCTTTTCCCATCTTAGAGATGCTACTCCCGCTCTCACTTTGCTCCTTGTGTTTTTCTGTTTGCAGCTTAACTCTGCTCATTGTTCACCTGGTGAATGCTGCCAGTGCAAGTCACTGACTCTACTCGCAAGTACCTAGGAACTTGATCCACCTTGTAACATCCAGAAATACCTCCTTGAATTATGAACACTGAGAAGGGATTCAGCAGCTGGTTCTTCCTACAGCAGCTCTGAGGTAAGATTTGGGACCAGCTGTGAGATGTTGTATGCACACACAAACCCTGCCTTCTCTTATAAGATCCTTACAGCACCAGAGAAACTAAAATATCATAAGAATGGTTACTTGAGGAGGATCTCTGCTCTCACAGTACCTAAGATTTGGAAGTTATATAGATCTCTGCCTCGTGTAACAAAAGTGAATAATTTCAGATGTGATGAGAGAATAGTCTTTACTTCCTTCAAACTTTGCTCTGTTTCCTTCCTTAATTTCTCTTATCCCATATTTGTAAAATGCATCCTGGTGTTGAAAGGGTAGGAACTGAAGCAGCCAGCTTCTTTACTAGCCTTGTGGTCAATGTTTAACAAATTAACTTACATCTGAGGATGTGTTCAGGTTAGGAACACCGAGAGCCGTTGTGCAAACGATTAATTTTTGAAACAACTTTAGAAGCTGCATTATTCTCTTCCTGCCCTGCAGTCCCCATGCTGAAGTTGTATGATATTAGGAATGGGAATAAGAGCTGGCCATAGATAACCAGGGCTGGCTTTAACTGTGTGGGATACTTGTGTCTAGGAAAGAAAAAGCTAGTTCTCAAGGAAAGAAAACGAGGCCAGTAAAAACTCCAGGCTTCTTCATCTTCTGCTGCTTCCTGGGGGTTAGGGGTGTCAATGCACAATGCTGTATTTTAACACTGCTGATTATTCAAGTGACTATCAAAAAAAATTACACTGCTGCAAAGAATATACTGAAGATATAGTGCCCAGAAAATGCCATGGACTTCAATGGGGAGCTTTTGCCAGAGAACAAAAGGCCTGGGACTGCAAGGAAACACAGAAGGAAGTGCAGAGCCTGCGTTTCTCTGGGAAGAAAAAAAAATAAACCCATTAATTTATATTGATTATATCCTGGAAGCATTTTAAAATATTTTTCCCTCTTGTTTAAATCTTGCTAATTCTAAGCCATAGAGGAATAGGGGGGAAATGACAAAGAACAAGGCAGTGGTAGCTTTATAAGGAACAGAGGAGAGTAAAAACAGCTCGCCCATCCCTTCTGTTTTCTATCCTGCCTCCCACTTATCTTGTCACAACTCACACAGCCCAATTTCAGAGGCTTGTGCAAGCTTGGGGTGACAAAAGAAACTGGAAAATGGAGAGTAGAAGGTGTGGGATGGCTGAGAGGTTGTTTTCTGATGGCCAGGGAAAGGCTTCTGAGCAGTCTGCCCATGATGGCCAAAGGCCGTTCAGAGTAGATGAGGGCTTCTTCCTTTCTTCTCTGATATATTTTCTTGATAATTCATTGTTTGCCTTATTGATTAGAATAAAATGCCATTATAGAGAAAGTAATTAAAACAATGCTCTGTTGAGATAGCAGCTAGAGAAAGCAATAAAAAAAAGGAGCTTGCAAGTGCTAGTCTGACAATTGGAGTAAGGAGGTAACTCACACATCAACAGGAGCCACAGAAAAAGCTGTTTCACACCTCCACTCCCAACCTTCTCACAATTATTCACTTCCCGCCCTGTGTCTATCTCCTTCTCCTGGCTGCTCTGTACCCAGAGTCTCTGAGCCTGGAAGAGGTTGGATTTCTGCTGATCGATTGGATCAGGATGAATTCTGGGACCCCTGGGAGGGAAGCCTCAGACATCTTGTACTCCTTCTGCTGCTTTGCCACAGACCTTTTCTTCCTAACAGGGCAGAAAGGTGAGGAAGAGGAGCAGAGAGAGGGAGTCTCCTGCAGCCTGCCTGGGGCAGTGTGATTCCAGCTGTCCCTTGTCATATCAGAATTGGCAAGAAGGTGACATGCCTGATCTTCTCTGTTAGCTCTCCTTGGCAGAAGGGAATTATGTTATCTTGAACAAGGCAACACTCCTTTGTTTAATTTTAACATTTCAAAAGTGGACTCTATGTTACACATTGGCAGGGAGCTAGTGTCTGCTTCTGCAGAGTCCTGCCTCCTCTGAGTGTGATCAGGATACTTTATTCAAGTGTTGTGTGATGGTAGATGCAGCAGTCACTATGAATTTTCTTATAGAAAAATAATAAAATATTTTTGTGGGAAAAAACCCCAAACTTCTTTTGAAACACAATTCACTGGAAAGTGAAAGGGGCAATATTTCAATCCCATTTTCTGTTAACTTTGGGATGACTTTAGCTACATGCTTCTCTGAAGAAGTTTTCATCTAGTTTGTGTGCTGACTGACCAGCACACGTCCAGCCCTTGCTCTTCCCCACAGGGCTAGTCTGTAATAGCTTTCTTATCTATCCATCTCTCCTCCACCTCCCTGCTTTTGTTTTTCCTTTCCAGCAGAGCTCTGGAAGCACCTGCCAGCCCAGCAGTTAGCCTGCCCCATGCAACTTCCCCAGCTGCTCTGCTCCCCTACCTCCACATTTGGTTCAACCTGATGAGACCAGGGCCTTGGCATGTGTTTTACCCTGGGGTGTGTATTTTTGTCTATGGTACTATTTATTGCATTATATTCCTTTCCCAGATCATTATTTATTCCAGCATGCAGTTCACATCCTCCCACAGTGGGGATTAGCCCAGTGTCCTGCTTGGTAAATGGAAGGGGGTTTTGCCCATTTACTTTTTATCTGCGGTGGGTCTTTCATTGCTGAAGTCACTATTTCTGGCACTGCTGTGATTTCCATGCTGTGATCTCGTTCAAATGAGCTCCTTGACATTCTTGTGCCTCTTCTCCAAATGATAGGCATTGTCTGTAGCTTGATGAGTTGTTTTTCAGGCAGCTCCAGCTATGAGTTACTTGTACCTTTCCGCTTCCAGTCTCTTTTTTCATGGTAGTTTATATTCTCTCTCCTGCCCGCAACAGAAGAGGACTGGCCTGTCCTCATCAATTCTGGTCTGGACTGACTGATTTCCTCTGCTTGGCAGGTTCAAATGCGTTTCTCAGAAGCACCCCTCACTGCTGAGACTGGTGCCTTGCTATTACATTAGTCCAAAATTTCTCTCTGTCATCAGACGCCTCTTTTACAGACTCTGTTTCTAAACATGTCTTGGATATTTTAATCTTTTGTGTTTGCTACTCTGCTTCTATCTCTGCATTACCTCTCCCCACTCAGCCTTCTTTGCCCGGTTTAAATAAGAACTGTGAAAAATGTCACCTTCTTCAGGTCTAGCCCTAGCCTGTAAAAAGCTCCCCGCTCTGACAGTTGCTCTCCTTTTGGCAGCCGCGTTACTATCTGCAGTACTTTTAACCTTCTCCAGTTGTATCACACGTTCCCAGAGAAATTCCAGCTCTGATGGCACTTCTAATTGCTTTGTTTATTTTTTCACTCTATGTCTTATCTTGCTTTACTCCAAGTACTTGGTGCTGTCCTGAAGTCACCCTGAGCCAAAGAGGGTGGCAGGGATTTTCCTCATTCAGTGTCCGAGCTCCAGCAGCCTGGCACGGTGTAACATGAGAAATGGTATAAATGGAAAATCAGTTTCAAATGGCTCATGCCAGCGCACGTAGGAATGTGTTGACTGCAGACAGTGTGTTGTGCGGATTGCACAAATAAGCATATTCTCTGCTAGACCAACATCCAGCGCACAACCTGCCCTAAATGCACGTATCTGCTCCTTTTCAGATGGACGAGTTCTTAGTGTGGTTCTGTTTTCTGTAATGATCTGTAATGCGCTCACCATCTTTTTGATCTGCCCTTTTGTAGCTAAATCTATCTCAAATATACCATGCACCACATGTGTGTAGGAAAGTCAGATGGCTCTATAAGGGCTCCTCACCAATTAAAAAATAACCCCTGTAGATGAATGCAGTCAAGTGCTGTAGTTTGACCAACCAATAGATTTTTTCCTGTAGCACATCCACTTATTAAAGGTGCTAATGATAAGTGAGAAATGCCTTCCTATAGAAATTAAACTACCGCTGAACAGGGCTTTGAAAGGGAATATTCACCTCTCTCCAAAAACAGCCCAAGCGATTGAGGAGGGCTGGAATTCACCTGCAGAAACTGAGAGCGGCTTCTCTATAGGTGTTGTTCCAATTTAGTAACTGAAATAATGGCCTCTGGCCTCTGTCCTACATGGAGTTTTGGGACAATGGATTTGCATAAGTGGGGAGCCAGCATGGAGAAATATAATACAAAGCATTGTGGGTACCTCTTTTCTTTTGACTGTAGCTTGACAGGCTGTACCTGTTTACCACCACAGTTTGCATTTTCTCACTCGGTAACATCTGCAAGGCACCATGCTGTACTATGTTAAAAATCCCTGAGCTGGATCTGAGAAGGCACATGACTCTACATCGCGAAACTGCATTCAGGGCTGGAATCAGTTCAGTGCTGACCGAGCTGGGAGTGTGTGCAGCACCCTGCTTGGCAGGGGGGATGCAAGCCTGCTGAGTCCTGTGCTCACTACACATCCCCTGGGTGCTCCTAAGATGTAAGCAACTGCCGCTGTGTGGCAATAAGACAGCAGACGTTGGTGAAAAAGTTAAATACCTCTGAACCAGCAAAGATTCACCTGATGTTTTACCTGGTTCACAACAAGAGCTATTTTTATTTGAGAGCCCTGAAAGGAGGTCTAATGCCTACTGCTGATTGTTGGTGTTTTATGATAGCAAGGCGAATCACCTTTTAAAGACAATGACTTGTTTACTTTTCATTGAAACTTGAATTGAAGGTATTTCATAATAGAACTTGAGCAAATTTACCAGATGTTTCATCCCACTGTGCTTTTCTGGCAGGTCTATGAGACAGAATGCTGACAAAGGCTAATAAATCAGAGTACGTATGAAAGGCTCAGGGAAGAATACAATATA
This sequence comes from Piaya cayana, assembly GCA_013389865.1. NCBI lineage: Eukaryota > Metazoa > Chordata > Aves > Cuculiformes > Coccyzidae > Piaya > Piaya cayana. Next base: position 98,646 of record WAAB01021471.1, read on the forward strand.
TGTGCCTGACACCATAGGAATATCTTGCTCTATCGATCCTTAGTAATTCCTGATGTTTCCTGCGTTGTTCTTAGAGACTGATCTCAAATACAGGAGGGGAAGGGGGTCCTGTTCTGTTCTTGAAGCCCGCAGTGAGAGTCAGTTTTGTCTAACAGCACTCCTTGTGCTGCCATTGGAGATCATAGACATAAAAATGATGAATATAATTCTGTACTCAGGCAATTATCTCTCCAGCTGGGAGAAAAGGGGAAATAAGAGTTTAAGGTGCATTCAGAGGCTGGCTGTGACCCAGCAAAGTATTGTATTGCTCTACAAAATAATACTCCCTTTCTGATCCATCTGCTTCTCCCACCTCGCTGCCCTTTTGCTTTGTGCAGTCTTTACTAATCTCTCTACTTCCTTGCTGCCCTATCCAGCGGAGCTCTTCATGTTCTCTTGGAATTAGGAAATAATGCCACCTGTAGATGACACTTTTCTTTTAGGGCCTTACGTTGCATGTGTTAACCACACAAAACTGTTTTGACCTTTACAGTACCTGGTTCGGTTTACTGCCCTTTGTCTTTGCACATTTTTGCCATTCAGTCTTCTTTTGGCTTGGACACCTGCTTTCTTTTCTCTACTCTTGCCGTTATATTATTTTTCTGTGCATCTGCCAGCTCTCTAGATATTCCTCTCCCTGTCTCTCTTCTCTCTTTGTATCAGGAAAAGGCAGCTGAGGTTTCCACATCATCTTCCAAGCAGAGGAAGTGATACAGGAAACACTATTCCTGTTTGTCTGACTGCAGTAGGAAAACACGTATCAAACCCTTCACTGAAGCCCGCACCACACCAGCAGCACTTGTGCTAGTGATACCTGCCTCACTGGGGTGGAAGAGGCTTTGGGTGACAGCATGGCATCTTGTCACTCACCCTTGATTGAAGTGATTTAATTAATGTGCCCCTGAAATCCTCCTGCAGCTAAAGACCACGCTGGCTGCAGGGCTTGCTGTGCTGCTCCACCAGTCCAGTCATTTTTGAGGGTTCTTGCTCACACCAGGGTGACAGTGGGACCCAGCAACCCCTCTTTTGGGCCTGGAGCTGTGAAACCAGAATACTCAAGCACAGAAAGGTATTTTTAAAATAAAAACATGGACACACACAAAGAACAGATTGCCTTTGAATAGATTGTCCATCTGAATAGCAGTGTTAGGTGAAAAGAAGCTGCATTTTTAAATCACAATCGTGTTATTTAAGCAAGTTGTATTATTCTGTGTGTTGCCTTTATCTGAAGATTGCAGGCATTTGTGATTATCTGTCATTTTACCTTTGTACAGCTGTTTTCATCCCGATAGGTCACAGAAATTTGCCGCATGGCAGTAACAGCAACCATTTCATCCAGTGTGATACAAAGGAAGAGAGAGAAAGGGGAGTGTCTAGCCCAGGACTACTAGAGCAAATTGCTACACTTAGAAAAGTGCTGTGAAGACATTCCACTCCGTTTTTAATGTTGTGTCTGAACAGCCTGTGCTCCATGAGTTGTGTGGTGTTCAGGTTATCTGTCTATGCAAGAGGAGGAGCTGAGTTGGCTGTGCTAGGATTAAATCTGTGCTTCTTGTGGAAGCAGGTATCCCTCAGCCCACCCTCAGGGCCCTAAACTAGGGCTCTGCAAATACAACAGCATCATAAGGGTTAAAGGGCTGGAATATTAAGAGCAAACACTGACTGCCCTCCAGCTCCTCACTTCTTAAAACCATCAATACCTAAAGCTGTTGTGACGTTCAGACAGTGTCTGCCGAGTGAGTCTGCACAGTTGGCATCACTCCAGTTGCAACTGCTCTTTAAAGTTAGAAATACTGCTTGGAAAGGTTTGTTTTATTTAAAAAAAGATATAATTTTCTCAGCTTTGAGAATAGTCCTCCCCTTAGCATCAGTTTCCGTTTAGCTCGTGTCCCTCCGCTGACACTCTCGCTGCAGCCCTAATGGAGCACTGAACAAACCTCAGCAATTTTCAGCAAGGCCACAGAGTGGCTGGAAAGTTTCCCACTGACTTCTTCAGTGAGCTCCAAAAAGCAGGCTCCAGGACTTCCAGTGCTGCTGTAAATGATGCCTAGAAGAGGCCCGATAAGGAACAGGGGTTGCTTGGCATGGCCTTGGTTTGTGCTAGTCTTTCATTTCCTTTGTCACTGTTAAGAGAAACAAGGGAGGTAAATTCATGCACCTTGGCACATGGTCTGATTGTTGGGTCCTTAGGGATCTGTTCTGTGCTGCCTCTCCCACTGACAGGACTTCAGGTTCCAGGTTTTACTTGGAGGACTCTTGGGTGTCTGGAAGAGAGTGCACAAAGCGTTAAATGCAGGAAGATCGTTAGAAACAACTGCAATTTTCTGGCTTTGATCTGTCACTTGGCAGATCCTGGAGACAGGCTTGTCTGGAGCTATCTCTGTAGCAGAGTTTGGAAGTGGCTGAGCAAGGCTCTGCTCAGCCTGGGAGATCAAAGGGCAGCAGAGAGCAAAGGAGCACAATGTCCTCTGAAGAAGGAGATGCGGAGATAATCTCAGCTGGGAAGACAACAGGGAGGATGTTCTCCCTTTCCCTTTTTCTGTGGATTTTTCAACAGGTTAAGCTGGATTTGTTTGCTAAGGATTCTAAGTACTGAGAGAACCAAATGCAGCTTCTGCAGATAGAAGGAAGGTAGTATTGGCAGGGTGGGGTTAGGAACCAGAGAAAGTGGTGAGTATTAAGTTATGGAAACCTAACAGTATCATTCCCTTAATCCAACAGAAGGTGACAATGAGACAAATTAAATATAGAAACTAGACAAGACAGAACTCAAAGAGTGTCTGTGCTTTTGTTCGACACTAGGATACAGAATGCACAATTTCATGCAAATCAGACTTCATTTATTTTCTGTTTTGCTTCTTCAGTTAAATATGAGACGAATGAGAACAAGAGCTTTTTTTTTCAGCATCCCATACCTAGTAAATTCATTCTGGGAATGGAGGAAATATGAGGAGTGAATATGAGTGAATATTCTCTGTATGAAAGACATCGCCAATGATCCAAAAATATTTGCACTGGGTGACCTGAATAGTCTCTTGAATATAAATGAACCACAGGGAAAAATTTCTATTAAGAGCAAATGCAGTAGCTAAAAGGGTGATATTGCTGAATTGGAAATATGCAGAAGGATTAAAGCTTGCTAAATTGTACACAGGATTAAGTGAATTGACACATGTGGAGAAAATAATTTCAATAATAAACAGGTTTTTCATCGTTGGGAATCTTTCTGGGTAATACAGTCGTAATATTCAGAGAGTCATGACTGAATCGTCATACTATACATAGCAAGTTACTTCTGTAATCTAGAGTGATGGAATGTAATCATGTGGTAAAGTGGTGATCCATAATTGTAGTGTTATACTAGGCAGTGTAAAAACATAAACATTTGAAACAAAATTAAACTTTGTATGTTAAAGTGGCTGTGTTACAATATGCTTCCTTCTGCTGCAAGTCTTCAAAATGACTTTTCAGTTCCTGAGCGGTCACGCTGTCCTTCTTGTTGTTCCTTGCTTACCAGTGGGGGACTAAACCACATGTAGGGGCAGAGAGCTTTCCCAAGGCCGTGCAGAAAGGACCTCAATTTCTTGGTCACGTTTTCCTTGCTAATCCTCTGTGCCGTTCATCTCTATGATGATGCTGTTGAAACAGGGCCAAGTAAAAACAATAGCTGGTGATCCTGTTGGGAACTAAGTAGTTGTGGTTATTCTTCTGCTACAGGCTGACATCTGCCTAAGTCATGGGCTCTCTTTTCAAAGTCAGTCAAACTGGGCCCATCACAAGAGCTTGCAGGTGAGGGAGTTGAAAACCAGTAAGCTGGACCATGCAGGTCAGCAAGGGCTCATCTGTCTTCTCACAAAGTTTCAGGCTTGTTGTTTTGTCAGTGCCTCGTATTTCTTATCAGGTTAAGTCTAACTGACTATGGTTACTATACATTGAAGGTTACATCAGAAATACCATTTTTACATCTCTGTTCTTATAGCCTTACGACTTCCCAAGCCGGCCACTCAATATTTCATGTATGGTTTCCAGCAAGTGTCAGCATTTTTTTCTTTAGCCTCGGAGTTCTTTAGTGAAACCAAATGATTGAATCTTTGCAACTTACTGGGTCAAGGAGTACATCTCATCTCCCTTTGTGTTGTATCACAGTGTTTGCTTTCAGTAAATAATAATAGTAACAGCTTGTTTATTAATAGGCCATTAGATATATCTTTTAAAACCTAAGTTGTACAAAATGATGGTTAGCACATATGCCTAATACATATCTTCCTATGTGGCACTTCAGATTTTGCAACCAACCTGTAATCTCTGGGTTTGCAGCACCTGTGAGCAAGATAGTTCCTAGCTGAACACTTTGAACAGTCAGAGTTCCAACGCCGGTTAATTCAGGTAATACATTGCTTCCTAGTAGCATTGAAGTATAAATGGTTCTGACCCGCCTGTTTTCCATGGCTTTGAGGATTAGCAAATACTTCATTTGAATTGACTGAGATTAAGAAATGTTTCTTAACAAAACAAAACAACTGTTATTTACGTGATTAGCAAAACCACTAAGTGGGGAGTGGCGACCAGGGGCCAAACAAAAGCACTTTGACTCCAGCCTTTCAGTTAGTGCCAAAATATTGATGGGCAATAAACAACTTTTAATCGTTGCCCACAGGACTGTAGTTGAAGGAAGAAAGGCTTTGATCCAGCGCTGCTCCCTGTCTTCTTTGAGATCACTGCAGTGGTGTGAAGAGAGGGTGGAGTGCTGGGTGGGATGCCTGGCAGCTGTACCTGGGGCCCTTCTTTTGGGATCCTTGATAATACAGAGCTTCTTCCTCATGGAAGAAAGGGTGTGTACCTGCAAATGGCAGGGTGAGTGGGGTCTTGATTTGGGTTTGTTTTTGTGGTGAGCTAAAAATGCTAAAGAACAGAGGTGGGGTGTTGAGCTACTGATGTTGCAGGATATGGTAGTGATGCCCTGCCCTATCCCCTTCTTACCCTTCCTCCATGTGCCTCCAAGAAGTGCCTGAAATCATTACCTGCCATAAGCAGTTAATTGCATCAGATGTTATAGAATCATAGAATCACCAGGTAGGAAAAAATCCATTGGATCATCGAGTCCAACCATTCCTATCAATCACTAAGCCATGCCCCTCAGCACCTCATCTACGCATCCCTTAAATACCTCCAGGAAAGGTGACTCAACCACCTCCCTGGGCAGCCTGTTCCAGTGCCCAATCACCCTTTCTGTGAAAATTTTTTTCCTATTGTTCAGCCTAAACCTCCCTACAACAGCTACCTGGATTACAGAGGTCTGTGTAGGGAATATAGTAGGAAATCACGGGGTTTTGTCACTCTTACTCTGTGCTGGGGTTTATTTTTAAAGCTAGAAATACTCTTGGTACAGACAATGGGGTGTAAGGCACTGTGGCTCTGGGGAGTTGGTTACACAGTCTTGCCCTGGGTAGTGTCCCACAGAGATGAGTTTTGTTGTTGTAACAGATGGAAAGTGTGACCCTGCTAAGGGAACACAGTGATTGCAGTCCTCAAAGTGCGAAGAGAATGTTCTTGAGCAATTCTGTTTCTGTGTTGGAGAGCACCAGGAACAGTCAACAAGTGGCCTTAACCTATGGTCCTAATGCCTGTGGCATGTCAGCCCTGAATAACAGTAGCTGAAACTCGAATCACTTGAATTTGAGTTATGAGTGAGTTATAAACCAAAGTACTGAGATGAGAGTAGGAACTACTTTTCTTTACATTAAAGGTGAATCGAATGTCGGTTTGGTGCAGCATAGCTGGAGGCCAAGTGAGTACCTGAAAATTCAAGTAACTATACAGAAGGTGGATGTGCCATTTTGGGTACTGAAGCCCAGCTGAAGATGCCCACAGCCTTTGCCCAGGATTTATGCTCCAACAAAGGATGAACTTTCAAACGTGGACTACTTTGCTGAAGTTCACTATGGATTTGAATCCCTTTTTGACATGCTCAGTCCTCTTCTGAATTTTGAAAACTGTGGCTCAATGGGCTTCTTGGGAAGACACAAACACAACTTATGAATAATTTATGGTATTTCAAATATTCTGATTTTGCTGTCTGGGGAAATGGACTAACTAGAGTTTGTTCCATTTAAAAGCAGAAAGTTGTTTTTATTCTAAAACCCCAAACTGCATTAGAATATTTCTGCGGTCTGCTATCTTTCATCTCTTGCTCCTTGTCAATAAGCAAGATATTTCAGTGGTTTGCTGAGTAAGAAAGTGATTCTACATTATTTCCTTCAGAGGTTTCTGCTGAAGTGGTCTGGCTGGAAAGAAGCAGCAGCTCCTTTGCATTCAGTAACCATACCATTCTCTCCATCAGCGTGGAGCATTTGACTCGTGCCCTAGAAAATAACTCTGCACTCCCACCATGTGCTCATGTACTGAGCTGAGGTCTAAACCTGACCTGTGGTTCTGGGATGCAAACTCATGATCAAAATCGCTGGATGCAGGAGGTCAGCGTTTCAGTGTCCTGAGTCTCTGGGGTGAGAGTCCACTATTTAAGGAGCAGTGTTGTGAATTCAAAACAGGTTAATGCTTTCTAAAGTCTAGTGAAGTTACAAAAACACAGCACAGAAGAGGATGTCAGCCTTAAATAAAAACTGATTATAGAGCTCTATCCTGTTTCTATTAAAGGCAATAAGGGGATCGTGCTTCAAACTTTCACCCAATCTGGGTCAGGTTCTTTTACAGGGGGCACAAAAAATCTCTGTATGAAAAATTCAGATGCTTCATTTCCAAGCAGTAATTCTACTCTTGCAGTAATGTGGTGTAAGTGTGCTCCTCAGGGAATTTATTTCGTAAACAATACAAAAATGGTGGTTCTGTCTACAGCCTTTTCTCCCACAAAGCACCTTGAACTGTATTGAATACTGGTCATTATGAAGCAGAAGGCTAACCTTCAGCAGGATTTTACTCTCCTCATAGTCCAGAGGAGATGGAGTAACTAATATTTTAAGCTAGATGTGGGGCTATGAATGTGTGGTGGAGACATGAGTGATTTGATTGTCTTAATTTGATACTCTCAGAACGTGGACAATCCAGAGGTGCTTGGTTGTAAAGCTGGAAATATGCTCACCTCCTACTGTAATTACCAGAAATACTTCTGATCTGTCTGCAAGTGTATGGTAAACTGGAAATTTGTATGTACACATGAATCCACCAAGCACAAGCCTCTCCAGACTTTTGGCTCCTTTTATTTGTAACTTTTTGTTTCATGATCCTTGCTCTGAATTTCTTGTTGTTTGTTTCCTATTTTCCATACTGGAAACTGTGTTGCTAAACTAGTTGCTCTTGTGGGGTGGGGGTGAGGAGCAGGCTGGGATTTCAGAGAATGCTGCAGAAACCTGATTCTGAAACCCATTTCTGACTGTCTCTCATGTAGCAGCACCTTTGGCTGTGGTGAACTCCTCTCATCCAGACTGCCCTGGTTTGTGAGTAATTCTCTTGTCCTCCTGTAACTACCCATGGATTTGCTAAAGGCTGAGGAGTAGCAAAAGCACCCTAGAGAGCTGTTAGCCATGTGACTGCTCCATTAATTTTCATCGTGGCCCAGTGTTAGACCTCTGTATGTTGCTGTGTTAAAAGAAGTGCTCTCTGAGTTTTAATTCAGGGATCGTAATCGCTTTTCCATAAAGGAGAGAGCAACAAATGATTCCTGGGTGCATTTTGCTGTTGTTCTGCAGTGTGCAAAGACAGGGAGGTGTGCAAATTTTTTGTTGTGTCAAATCACTTGGTTATTTCTGAAAAAAATTGTGGATAAACAGTTCATAATATTTTGGACATTCTCAGAGACAGAAATTAATATCATGGTGTGACCAAGTNTAAGGCACGGGTGGACAATGTGCTAAGGGACACGGTTTAGTGTTTGATAGGAATGGTTGGACTTGATGATCTGGTGGGTCTCTTCCAACCTGGTTATTCTATGATTCTAAGTGCAGTAACCTCAAGCCAACATGAAAAGCTGAAAAGCAACTGAAGACAGACTGTTTCACCAGTGTTTTTTTCTGCTCTGTTCTCTTTGCTGTAGAAGGGCTCTCTTCAGACATCAGCTTTATCACGTATCTGTTTAATAGCGCTAGTAAATTCAGGGAGAGTGTGTATCCCTGGTTCAAGGTCCCACTCTCTGTGCATGCATGCACAGTACTCATCCTGCCCTAGGTGCTGCTTGTAGTGCTAGGTGTTACATTTAGAAGATTGCTTCCCTCCCACTTAAAGTCTCAGTTTTACCAAGGTTGGATACCCTTCAAAGAGAGCAGCCTTCACAGTCCTAACAGGCTTTCATCCGTATGGTTACACTCTTTTCTCCCCCCTCTCTTTACTCTAGCTTTCTCATTCACCTGTCTGCTCTGCGGCTTGCTTGGATGCATTGCTGATTTGGGAGCTCTAGACCAAAGATTCTTTCAAGCCTTCTGTCCTAGCATGTAGCTGCATACATTCAAAGAATCCCAAGTGTGACTCTCTGGCTGAGCGTGGTGCACAGGACAGGCTGAGGGCTGCACCTAAGCTACTTTCAACTCTCTCACAGCGTTTCCCAGCCCCACTGGCCGAGGAAGCCGTACATCCTTTTCCTGGTAAGTAAAAGAATAGTTCAAAGACTCGTCCCTGTGGTTTCCTTCCTACCATTGAACAGATCCATCTCTATACATCAAACATCGTTTTCTTTTGCAGCTAGTCAACTCTCTTGATTGTGCTCTTTGCTGATCTGGTGGTTATTTTCGTTGCCTCGGTGGAGGTCTGCTCTCAGCACACCCAGAGCCAATGTTCCTGACAGGCAGCACAATCCTGGAGTGCCTTGGCAGGCTGCCTGTGTCTGTCCTCCAGGCCCTGGGGGGACTCTCACACGTTTCGCCGCTTACTTTCCTCTTTCCTAGAGATCTAATGCAATTTTGCAAGTAGTCACTTGGAGCTATATTTCCCTTTGCCCTGGAATATTTTTTTATTTATTTTTAGTAAACGTTTGTCAGTATTTCTAACATTGTGCCTCCAGCAACGTGGCCTGGATTGAAGCCACGCAGCAGTCTGACAACCTGTTAGGCGAGTCTCCTATCAATTAGGCTGCAGCTGTCATTGGATCTATTCTCAGCCTCCTTGGTACGTGTTTGCAAATAACAGGAGCTGCTGTTTTGCAGCTCTTGATTTTTTTTTTTTCTCCATAGCCAGTCAAGAACATTTTGTCCCTAAAATTCCTCCCGCTTCCTTTGTTTTTGCTTTCTAATCATCTTTGCTTTAGTCTCCTAAGAATATACGCTTATCGAGGATATTCTTGTAAGTAAAGTGTCTGCTCTGTCTTTTATTTAATGCACAAAAAAAAAGGAAAACCTCCCCAAAAGAAAAAAAAAATGGAATATCTCACTCAAGGCTATACCTTGATCCTTTAAATGCTTTCAGACTTTCTCGAAAGCATCCGGACTGCTTCTTACCTGTGGGGAGCTGCCATTTTGAAAGCCCCTCTTGCATGGAAGCTCTCCATGGGGGCTGCCTTGTTTCTGCTGAAGTTTGAGCTTTGAGGAGATTGTGTGTTTTATTATCAGGTTTACCACAGCTGGAAAGAGTTCCCGGCAATGTACAATCTGTTAGAATTCCCTCTTATGCCTTCTACCATTGCAGTTTTCTCTTCTCCTGTAAAAATAATGAAAATTGCTCTATAACTTTTTTTTCCAGATGTTGCACACTGCATGGTGGTACTTGGTGCTAATATTTCTTTCAGTAATCTATGGAGCACAGCCTAGTTTTTATTAGACAGAGAAACCACACTTAGGCATATCATTTTCTTGATTTGCTTCCACGTGGAATGGGAAATCAAAATCTGGGTGTTCAAGCAAGGCAGAAGCACCCAGGGCTGACTGAAAGATGCATTTTTATATTATGCTGTCATTTCTTTCATAAACCAGGCTTTGCATAAAACAGTGGAAACTGTTTCAGTTTCCTCTCAATTTGTAGGTCCTGAAACAATGGGTCTCCAGCCAGCTTGCAGCTTTGAAGGCAGAACTAGCCCATCACAGGCAGATTGAAACACTTAAGTTTAGATCAGCTCATGCTGAATTGGCAAAATTCCCTACACTTGCCTCATGGAAGAGTGAGTACAGGGATTTTTTTTTTCTGTCCCACTAAATAACGCACAATAGTGCAAGATGCTTCCCTACAACATCACTCAATGTTTGCTCTGCAAGAATATCCACAAGGAGCCTACCTAGTGCTGTAGCTGTGCTGGCATCCAGAGACATCTTGAAGTTTTTGCATATAAAATTCCCCTAAATGAGCTGTGTGGCCCTGCAGAGCTCTTAGTCACCATAAGTACTAGTAAAGCACTGCCAGCCTGTGCTTATTTTCTGGAGCAGAATAAACCTATGACAGGGAGGCTCCACCAGGATTCCAGGACTGGGAGGTTTGGTGTTACACCACTAAGGTACTGGGGCAGCTGGCTTGTTGAAGAGGGTCTGCAGGACTCTGAGCAGCCACTCAGCAACTGAGTGAGAGGGGCTTCTGCGGGCAAAATTAGGAAAGCTGGAACACATAGAAGGCCTAGGCAGGGCATTGCTGGGCCATCTAGTAGTGCATCAGTGACTCAGAAACACCTGAATACTTTCATGATCCTCTTCCCAGGTGTCAACTTAATTTCTACTGGGGAAAGGTGGGTCTAAATCCCTTATGAAGCAGCTATTCAGACTAGGATGTAGAATCACACAGCACTTCAGATGTTTCATGAAATGCTTATTGGAGATAGCTCCTGTTGAGCCGTGCTGCAGATCTTTGGGCAACCTCAGGCTGAGGCATTTAAGGTTTTCTCAAGTACTTATTTAACGAAAAAGCACATTTCACATGTATACAGCACCTCAAATTGTTCCTGCTCAACCACTGAGCTTTCAACTCTTTGAAAGTATAAACATAGTTAGAACAAGCTGCCATCCTGTAGACAAAGCTTAGTTGGCAAGAAGATGTAGTTTATGTAGTATTTATGTTCTCCCGGTAAACAAAGACAAGTAAAATGCTTTACTTGTTAACACAGATTCAAAGGAAACGCGAATGATGGCATTTGCTGTAATCATGTTCAGTGTTCTGAAGGTGTCTGCATGCCTCACCTTTATTCTAAGCTCTTGTTTATAATTTGCTTCTCATGTTTGATACTGTGTGACTGTTTCTGAGAATGCAGCGTACAACTTTGTTTCAAGCCTGTATTTAAACAGAAGAGTTCTTTCTGGATTTTGCAGTGAGAATATTAAGTGGAGCAGGAGGGCTGCTGCAATTAATAAACAGGAGGGGACTGAGCTGGCCAGTTTGGTGTTCATTTCTTTGTCAGCTGCCATCGGAATAGCGCTCAGATTAATGTGATTGCTCTTTACAGTGGCTGCAAGTTCACAGACCAACTGTGCACTTGTATCAAAGCCATCAGAATGATTTTAGTCCAGGGTTCCTACCAGAATTATTTATATAAAATGCATTTGAAATCCTATATTGGCCATTTACACGTGAGGATTTCTATTTCAGGAGGCTTTGCGAACAGCCAGGATCTTCAACTGCCCTCTTTCCAAAAGATACAGGATCCTTTTAACATTTAATGATGACCGAGAAGGTGCTTAAAAATAACTTAGAAGCACAAAGCACATTAGTGTGCTCCCTACCGGTTACAGGATTGGGCTAAGAGTGAAATTTTGGATTCTGTCTGTTTCTTGTCCTTTCTTGCTTTGTGACCTGAGATGAGGTGCCTAGTTCCTCTTGACAAATGAGCTAATACTTATCTGTCTTCCATATTTACATTATTACATTTAGGAGGTGATAGAATACGAATTTGTCTTCTGTGAGGAAAGAACTGTAAAACTCCAGGGTGATCAGGTAGTATAAAATATATCCCTCTACATGACTGCACGTAGTGTTATCCACTGCACAATATGCCAGGTATCAAGTCCATTTCGCATGCAGAATGTCCACGATTAACAATGTTAAAAGTTCTTTTGGGAGGGATTATGCTTACCTATGTATTTGTATAATATTGAACATAATAGCAAGCTAATCTTGACTCCATCATTTATGCTTTGCTGCAGTTTATACAATATAGGTAATCAATTAGTCCGATTCTTCTGCGTGTTGCTAAATGGAACATGAACAGCTCATAATCAGCAGCAGTAAATAGACATTTGTATGTACATAGATACCCTCTGCAGTGAAAGAGGCATGCAGGAGACAGGGTGCTGCACAAAACAGCCCATCATAAAACCAGGCACTCATCTAAAGAAAAAAAAATGTCATGGAAAGCTGCAAGATTAGCAACATTACTATGCACCAGGAGTAGTCAAAGATGATGTTATAAGAGGAAGAGGGAGAGGTTTTTGGAGTGTCTAGAGAAGATGGCCATCCTCAGCAGTGGAGAGGGAGAAAAAGCCTCCAAAGAAATAGTGTAGCATTTCAAACATTAAATTAGAAGGGGACTGAAGCTTTAAAAGGTGTGTTGGAGTTTCTACATTATTTATTATATGAGATTGTCTTCCCCTCTAAATGCTTGAGTTTTGTTCCACTCATACAGAGCAGAAAAGTCCTTCCTATGCCTCTCAGCTTCCCAGGACTTTCTGGACACTGAGCCAGCTCTAAGTTCTGAAATATGATTTACTCTAAACAGACATTGATTACCTAAAATGCTGCAGTCGGTTGGAGCTGCTTGTTAGACAGGTTGGGGAAGTGAGAAGGATTTGGCTGCTGGAACTCTGGAATTTGGGAAAGCTGGGCCCGGGATTCATTATTATTTTGTATTTTATTGCATCCACACCTATGAGCTCCAGGCACTGACCAGATTTCACAGTGCTCGGTGCTGTCCTTTCTCCAACAGAATTTAAGGCTTCCTAGATGCTTTTTTTGGACTTAGTGCATAGCTGCACGGACAGTGCAGTCACTCAGAGTGCAGAAGCTTACACTAGGAAAAGATCCTGCAAAAAACATAGCTTGTATCTGTTGCCTGAGCAAAAGAGGCTGTATTGGCAAAAAAAAAGAAACCTTTTCCTCCCCGTTTGTTCATATTACAGCTGTGTCTACATTAAGACTTTTGCTGGCATAGCCGAAAAAAAAAATCACACTCCTAGCTGACAGGGGTAGGCTGTCAATTTTTTTTTAAATAGATGAATCTGAAGTATTTCCACATGATGGATCAGTGTGCGTTTCTGTGTGTGGGGAAGGAGGAGGGGTGAACTTGTTTTAAAATAGAAGTTTCTAAAATTGGTTTGCACAGATACCCTTAAAATGGCAAGTACTGCCCTTGCCAATAGCTTCCCACTTCCTGGCCCTCGTGTCCTTCTCGTAAGGCTCTGACTGTGGCCCTGTACTCCCCTGCCCTTCCACCTTGTCTGCCACAGGCTCTGGTGTGTTCAGCTGGGGATTCTGACCTGCTGTCCTCAGTTCTGCTGCCTGGCCTCTGTGCCTCTGCCTCCTCTCCAGCCACCTTCCCTGAAGCTCTAGTCTATCCCCTCTGCCACCAAGGGCTGACTCTGCTCCTTGAAACCTTAGTTTCTTATCTTCCCATCCTATTGCTGCTCCCAAGGCTTCTGCTGGGTGTGAAGGCTCAGGCTTTGATGCAAACAGAAGCCCTCCATAAGCTCTGTGCCTTTGCAAAATTGCTTCATTTCCTGCAGTCCAAGTTAAGTCAAGGAGAGAGCAGAATGATTTCCATTTGAAAGAGGGAGGCAGAGCCTTTCCAGAACATCTGGAGGATGTTTGGAGGAAGAGATGGAGTTGTGATAAGGTCACAGGACTAGAGGCATGAAGGTCAGTTCTGCTGCTGCTTCTCCTGACCAGTTACAGATGTTTACCTCGTTCCATCAGCTCAGGTTGATTATGGAGCCCAAACAGTTTATAAAAGTATCACATGTACTAGCTCCTGGGGAAGGAGTTGATCCCAGAGCTACTGTGATCTTTCTGAATCATCTTTGGACACACTGCTTTAGTGCCTCAGAGTCTTAACCTATAAAATGAGGCTTCCTATCATGAAGTATGAACCTTAATTTGATCATATTGGAAAGGGATGGAGGTCCTGCGTTGGTTGAGTCTGCTGAAGCATCAGTAGTGATTAGCTGGTTCTCAGATGGCTTGCAATCCTTTAGAAATGTGGTTCTATGACAATAAATTGCTAAATAACCTGCACTGAAAAATGAGAAAGTGAGGGGTCTAAGGCAAGCAGGCTGCTGAGCAAATAGCTGCCTAGGTAAACAAGTCCTTGAATCACCCACATGCATCCATGTGTGTAACCAGCAATCCCAGAGTTCTTACTGATAGTTATTGCAGATAATCCATAGGTTATACAGCTGAAAAGGGAAACATATGAAATAATTTCTAAAAAGAGCTGTTAGAGGACTTGCTTTCATTTTTTCCTGAATATGAAAGTTTAAGCACTTAAATAGCATTTAACAAAGTAACCTGCAGCCCATCGATATCAACTTTTTGTTCAGAGTTTAAACTGACATTTTGTAAGTATGTTAATTGATACTGCACTAACTTACTATAGGTATCTTCCTAAGTGCCAATTATCTGCCTCAACATTCCCCACAATTTAAGTTTGTTAGCAAGAAGCTAATTACACTAGTTTATTGCTGATGGAATTACATGAAGAGTAGATTTAGCTCTTACATACTTATTAGACCTCAATAAGTGTTCCTTAGCAGTCTGTTGCTATTCAATTAACAAGTAATAACTTCCTTAATGAATCTAATTGAAATGCTTATTTCAGTCAGGCACCTAATATAAAGCGCTTTACTTTGAGCACTTTTCTGAGTGTTAGTCGTGTTTACTTAACAAGAACAAAACGGGGCCACCAAGGAAAACTCTGAGACAGTGATGAGAAGTGAATCGCTGCTGGTAAATTCCTGCCAAACATGACCAGAAGTAATTTGCCAGGTGATTTCTGTTCTACAGAAATATCACGAGAATAAGCCAAGGCGTTTCTCCCGGAGGGTTTAAATCCATGGAGGAGATTCTGCAGCATGAAATTCTTCTAGCACGTTAGCTCTGCCTCCTGTGACGGATGTAAAAACTCTTGGTGCTCCACTGGGAACCGTGTAGCCGAGCTCCGGTGCGCTGCCGTGGACACTATTGAGTTCTTGATGCAGTTAGACTCTCCGAAAAACTCCTTTTGTATGTGAGCCTGCATGTTTGGCTTAAGAGACTGATGGTAGCACGATGATGGTTATGTTTAATGATCTAATACTATCAGTATAATTACATCCAAAAAGATGCCATAACTGCAGGGGTTTATACTGTTCTATGTAGTTCAGTGAGACTGGCACTAAATCACCTTGAATTTAGTTTTTGCTCACAAGTGTAACCTGCACTGAACTGTCTTGAGTTACCACTCCTGGGGCTAACAAAACCCCATTGCTGTGCAGAGACAGCTTCTTAACAAAAGAAATGTGTCCAGTGATACTTGGGGGTGTGCACACTGTAATGGGGAGTTGTTTAGGCTAGAGATTAAGCTAGAGATTAGGAGGAAGTTTTTTACGGAAAGTGTCATTAGGCATTGGAATATGCGGCCCAGGGAGGTGGTTGATTCGCCTTCCCTGGGGGTGTTTAAGGGAGGGGTGGACAAGATGCTGAGGGACATGGTTTAGTGTTTGATAGGAATGGTTGGACTCGATGATCCAATGGGTCTCTTCCAACCTGGTGATTCTGTGATTCTGTTTGCTTGGGAGTCTCCTTAATGGGAAAGGGGAGGATTCATAACTGGGACCTTGTAGTCTAGGCAATTATATCCTGCTTTGTCCATTTATGGGATGATTGGCTTCTGAACCTATTTTCGGTTTCAGCATTAAAAGTCTGGTTTCTCCTGTAATGAGGATTTAAATGACAAGACCTGTGGTTGTGGATAAATGCCAGGAAATTTTCTCGGGCAATGCTAACAAATTATTCTGTTTAGCAACATTAGTGTATAGGCAGTAACCTTTTCTCAAGAATTTTTAGCAGATAGATTTAGTGTAGGAAAAAAACATAATAGGCTGGAATATCTTCTCCAGTCTATCAGGTTTGTTACCAACTTTTTAATGTATGCCTTCTACTCATTGAATTGAAAGACCTTATTGATCTCTTTGCAGCTGAACTGATTATTGGGGTAAGAGAGAGGCTTCCTGAAAGAAGCCAAGAGAAATTATTCATTTAACGTATTCTGATTTCAGTAAACTTCCATTTAACCTCCAGGGTTAATTAAAAAAAAATATCACTGATTGGCTGTCCTAAATTTATTAAATCAGACAGAAACTGAGTTCAGGCTAGTACATTTAATGTCGGCTTTTGTAATATTCTTAGGGGAAAAGAAATCCACATAGACTTATTAACATTCTAGAATGACTTTATTTTAAAACAACAGCCATAACAGCAAAGCAACTCAACTAGGAAAATAATCTCCAAAATAAAAATCCATTGGATAGTTCAGAAATACTTAGATAAATAGATATCAGGGACTTCATAGGTCTGTGGTTATTGGTTGAAATCCTAACTTCATCATGAGAAACTACCTAGTTGGTGTCTGTAGCCTCTTCTGGTTGAAAGCAGGGGATTTGACACGCTTTCCAGAGGTGCCACAGTTCTTCCCTGTGTCCCTGTGTGAATGATAAGGGAAATAGCTGGCGTGTCGTTTAATGGCTGAACAGAGAGCAAGGATAAAATGGGCCTAACAGCTGAGGAGATTTTCAAAGGCATGAGTGGTATTTAGACATGTATCTCCTCCTGCTTTCTATTGGTTTTCCAGACTTGCTTTGAGGTTCCTGGTTTGGCGTGCATCTCTCTCCCCGTAGCTCTCCCTGGCTCTGTTGAGGGCGAGCTACTTGCAGGTGTTTGATGGAGAATATTGGGAAACTTTCGGAGGTACAAATGTCACGTTATATTGATGGGATGGAGGAGCACACGCTCAGTAGAAAAGGGCTAATAGAGAACCTGAATCCTGGTAGGGTCATTTATGCTGTGACGTGCTTGCAGGTGAGGCCAGGTGGCATAACAAAGGGGCAGTCTGGCATTTTGAGCCTGAGCTCCTGTGACTCTGACTCTTGTATCTGAAGCGGGGGAAAGTGGAGCTGGGATACACCATGAAGCAGCAGCCAGAGAGAAGAGAATCCTGCATTGAGAAGACTTTATGAAAAAAACAGACGAGCACTAAAATACCAAAGTGAGGCTTTAAGACAGGTTATTGTCCTGTGTAGGACAAGTAGAGCTATGTTTTAGAGAACCTGTGGAGGCGTATAAAATAATCCAGTACTGGATTTAGATAGAAACTGGCGACATTGTTAGCTACGTGGCATTTGTGCAAGATTTTGTTAGAAGCCAACATCATAAAGCTGTCCATCCTGTCAACCAGTTTCAGGGCAAATGTTTTCTCCCCTCCCCCGTCAAATTGAGATGACAGGTTTCTAAGTGGTTTTTGTCTGAAATGTGACAAAAAGTATATTTTTGGCAACTGATCTCGCTTTGTGTCCTATGTGGTATTTTGTCCCTCCTGGCCTAGAATATCTTATGTAGTTAGAGCCTTTTGAGGTGTATCCCCTCCCTCAGAGTGTGGGAAGAAATTTCTACCTGGAGCTTTGTTCCTGTGGAAGAGTAAATCCAGCCTTTTACCAGGTATTGTTGTTTAACTGAAGCAGCAGGAACTGACAAGGAATATTTGTAATATGGAGCACATCATGTATAGTAAAATGTCATTTTCAAGTGCTTTCTGAACTATCCATCCCAGTAATGAAGCAGCTCCGAAATATCACGTGAATTTCTCCCAGTGTTGCACTCCATATAACCTCGCCTTTGATCACGATGTCACTTCAGATGAAAGACTCGCACCGAGAGTGGTACGTTGTGCGTTAGGATCAGCCGATATCCTCTGGGATCTGAACGGTGAAGGGACTATTTGAGATGTGCACTCTGTGCTTGTCAGAAAGAAATAAGTGCTGCAATAAAAATAGTAGTTGGATATCTAAACTCACCTCAGTCTGAGTTGAAGGAAGACTTCACCTTTATGCAAAAAGACCTGCTTAATCTGAAAGTTCTCCTGGAAAGGATTTTAAGAGTGAGTAATCATTTTTACTGTTTTTAGTTCAGGATCCTAATTCAGCTCAGTGATTCCCAGAATGCTTGAGTAGCTCTAGGTGTCCCTGCTTGAGCAGGGAAGTTGGAGCAGATGATCTCCAGAGGTCTCCTCCAGCCTCAGCCATTCTGTGATTTTGATATTTTGATATTCCTTGAGTTTTACCAATAAAAGCGAAACAAACATCACAGAACACCCTCTTTGCTTCTGTTGGCACATGTAGCTCCCTATAGATAGTCTCAATGTGCTCAGTGGGTACTTTTATGTAGCTTTTCTATTGCGCCTGGGAGCTTGATATTTGGTGCCTTGTGTCCCAGTGAATTTAAAATCAGACAAACTTAAAATCACACTCCCTGTGGTCCAGGGGTGGTGAGAAGACTCTGCGCCTGGACATTAGGAAGAAATTTTTCACAGAAAGGGTGATTGGGCACTGGCAGAGGCTGCCCAGGGAGGTGGTTGATTCACCTTCCCTGGAGGTGTTTAAGGGACGGGTGGACGAGGTGCTGAGGGCCATGGTTTAGTGTTTGATAGGAATGGTTGGACTTGATGATCCAGTGGGTCTCGTCCAACCTGGTTGTTCTATGATTCTATGATAAAATGTTGACTGGTCTAAGCACATCTGTTCAGCTCCTGTCGCAGCACTTGCTGGAAAACTCTCTGAAACCCAGAAAAAGCCAACTGTTCCCTCAGAGGGATTCTTCTTACTCTGAACCCTTAATCTCCTTTACCAAACAAAGTTGGCCAGAGATGATGTGGGGGCTGCCTCCTGTTAGAGCAAATGCTTTTCTGCAGATGTGCAACCCATTTTGCTTTGGCCTAGCTCGTACCTTCTTAGCATTTGCTTTCTGGGAATGTCTGAGTGATTGAGGGTGAAGGCCTGGCCCCGTGCAGCTCCGCCATCTCGCTCGATGGAGTCTGTATTTCACCTGCACTAATGGTGACAGAGACTGAATGTCAGGGCTGTGTGCACAAGCTTTCACAGAAATCAATTCTCACATGCGGCGTTAATATTGGAAGTGCTTCTTGCTCACCTAATTGTTGGCCAGACACAATAACCTGTGACTAATAGCCATTCACGCTTACACAGCACGACCTGATTATAAAAATCTGCCATTAGCCGGTAACAAAAAATATCTCGAGCTGTTAATTGACCAGCATGTATTCCTGAGGAAATCAGAGTAATCAGATGGATATTCATCGCGCAGAAAGGGAAGGTACAGCTAGCTAGTGCACTGCTTTTATGATTCATCTGCTCTGATCTATTTTTGATTATTTTGTCCTTGTATGGGGCCAGTATTGTAAATCAAAGATTCAAGAAACAAGCCTGTGCTTAAAGTGACCCAAATAAAAAGCCGGTTGCCACCCTTCTTTTCTTACTAGGCATTTCTGTGCAGGAATAGACGTTATGTTAAAGGCTGTCGCAGAGCTACAGAAGCAAAGCAGTTAGCTCACGGTCTGCCTTTGCCAATGTTTAAGGTCAGCTACTGGAAAAAGTTACAAAACAGCTATTGCAGCCAGGTATGATCCCGCAGCAAGGCTTTTATTGAGAACTGTTCCTCTTTGCTCACTTTCATTCAAGCCAGGGGGACTCTGCTCTGGAAAAACAGCCTGTGATTTGCAAAACGAGGACGGCAAGATGTGCGCAGGTCATTTTGGAGATGATGGGACTTTCTGGGGACCATTCAAGTTTTCCTGTAGTAAAGTTCCTTTTTCTGTTGACAGATGAGGACCATTCCTGACAGTGGGCAGGACAGCTTGTCCGTGTGGAAGATCGTCTCCTACTTCCCTACCCCTGAAGTGTCAGAGGAGCTTGAACAACACTCCTGGCTGACATGAAGGGCAGAGGCACCAGTCTGGCAGAGAGGAACGCAGCATCACCATTGCAACCCAAGGAATCCTCAGACTTCACCGAAACGTGGTCACCCTCTGGCATCTCCGCTGTGGTCAGCAGCCTTCACACTAGGACACAGACTTGGATCTAGTTACAATTTTAACGAGCAGAGCTCAGAGAAGTTGTTGGTGACTGTAGGAAAAAAGCAAGCAAGCAGACTATAAATCAGATCATTGGATGAATTCAGAATGCGCTAATAAAATCAGAGCTTCCAATAAATTTCATTTCAGGCAGAGTAGAAGCCATTTCTCAGTCGAGAGTTCAGGACAGATTATAATTTCAGATGTGTGTCAGGCCAATGCAATATGTCTAAAAAAATGCTTGCAGGCAGTAAGCAATGGCTGGTCCAGAGTCAGGCCCTCAACACCAGTTGCACTTTAGTATGACTGAATAGCTGAATCTAATTAAATATTTAATGTGGGGTTTGTTTTTGTTTTTTTTTCTCTCCCAAATCCTTTGGTTTCTTGCTCTTTCATACTGTGTTATGATGACATTTGAACAACAAATGCGGTCTTGGTAGGTCGGTCTCCAGGTGCTGCTTCTTATGTGAAAAGCTTGCACATCCCAGCTGAAGTCTGGATGCTGCATTTATGAGATGTTTTGTCGTGATCAATTTTTGAAAAATATTTTTCCATCCCATGAAATTAATAGGCACCTGGGGAAATACCAACCAGCTCCTCCCCACTCCTGCAAATACTGACCTTTCCCAGATGGGAAGGGATTTCTCTTTCCCTTTATTTACCTGCAAGATGTCCTCGCCAGTGCTGAGAATCAGAGGACAAATGAAAGACAAGAAAACCTTCGTAAGTGGAAAACATACAAACAGACCAACTACACATACTCCAACCAAGAACACTGCTCTGAGAATGCATTGTATTGAAGGCACCCAGCATAATCTTGCCAGGGTCATAGAGTGAGTCATTAGCAAGACGGCACTAAGAAAGAGGCATCCTGATTTTTGTAACTACTCTGATTCCTTCAAGACCCCAATTTAAAAGGCCACAGGTTTGTACTGGCAGCACAGTCATAGAGATAACTACTCACAGCTTTACAAATTGGTTTTCTTGCAGTCATCTCACTACTACAGGCCTGCAGTCCCCTGTTTTTTTTTCTTTTTTTTTGGTCTTTTTTATTTCTGTGTTTTGTTCATAATTATTTATGCTTTTTTTCTACAACAAAGCAAGCAAGTCAGGGATGAGTGGGAGCCCCTCCTCTGCCTTCATGTGCCCACACCAGTACCCTTTGTTCGCTCAGCAGCCAGTGCTGTGGCTAGAGTATTCTTCAAGAGAGACTTCAGGATGCTCAAA